>QTSX02001516.1:0-303470 GCA_014839935.2 Entomophthora muscae | reverse complement strand
CCAGGATATGATTTGATCAGTGATCTATTATTCTCACAGCCCAGAGGCCCATATTTTTTTGAATCATTACTAAGAGTAATTAACTGCTGGCCTGTGTTAATAATTTGAAACTGTTAATTAGTCAATATCCTAAAATCCTGACATCCTTCCAGCTGAGACTGTGGCTAAATTTTACATACATTCTGAACCTAATATTCCTTTGTGCCTTGACAATCATCCAATCATTTAAAAGGCTTTTTATTCCTCACCCTATATATTTATATATATTTTCTTTTCTGACCTTTATTTTTATTTAGTTTAAATTTATTTATTTATTTCATATTTAAAAGTTACTAATCACATAGTATAAAAATGTACCGACATTAGCATTAGATTTCAATTACTTATTTTATTCATTGTGACTTGTGATTCCTATCCAAACATTTAATCACAAAGTAATTTCTATTTTTTATAACTTTCTTGTAAAAATAAAAGTAGACCAAATAAGTATAAATAAAACTCTCAAAGTATAATAATATTTTTTATTTAATTAATACATTGACATATAATATATAAATATTTGCTCTATATATATTATAAGTTATCTTCAAATCAAAGCTCTTTAAATTTGCTTATATTAATGCTGCAACATCTTTGATTACTCTCTTGGGAAATTGATTCCCCAAGTGACTCTCCAAATGATTCCCCAACTAATCATTAAGTTGGTGGCGCTCTTATCATTTGCCCCATTTATTACAGGGATCAAACATTTTAAGTCCTAAGAAGAACACTAATTGGAAAAGCCCCATGATTGCCATGACATACATTGGCAACATTTGGCTTCTCATTATACTATATAATACTCTAAACTAATATACTAATAAAGTATCATTCTCTTCTTAATTTCCCCTTTACCTTTTTATTATACTTCTCAAAAGTATATACTTGACATTAAAAAATGGTAAAAAATTAAAATTTGATTATATATTTAGAGGGAAGAGATATATTGTTTGTGCTTATGGTGAGTTTTCCTGTGTGCAACTACCTGACAATAAAGGTGGCACACAACCTCTACCATCATACTGTATACAGTGGATACACTTTGATTAAAATACTCCCAGAGGCTTTTAATTAGGAGTATTGTAAGATGAGTATGGAGGAGCAGCTTTTATGGCAGGGCTGAAAACCTGTAATTTCCAGTCAGTACCAGGGCGCCTTGGATCAAGTGGTCCATCAAATTTTACCCCAGGGCAACCTTTTTCACGTCCAGGAAGAGCCTGGTCTTTTCAATCCCCAGTAGAACCCTGTCCAGGTCTTCATATCTATGCTCATCTCAAAGTAAAATAGATAACCAAAGTAAATCATGAGGTGGAGCCTTTTCTTAGCAAAGGCCCCCATAAATTTGCACAGTTTATTATAAGCCACGCCAATCTTCTTCTTGTGTTTTATTTTAGTGAATGTTTTCTCCATGGCCAAAGGAACTCCTTTATTGTCCCTGCTTCAGTACAGCCCAAAGTCTTCCAAGTATATTTTAGTTTTTACAGCTGTTATATTGGCAGCAGTTAATTTTGACACCACACCCAAAGTATTCAGTAGGTAAGATAAAGATTGTTCCACCAGGGAACTGAAGCTAGTTCCCCATGAGCCCAGCCCATCTCCAGTATGTTCTTGAATAGGAGTGTCTCCAGGACATCTCAAAAAGCTCAATAGAGTTTACACTGTAAACTCCACCAAGGGCCATCAGATCTAGGCAAACCATTTGAGCATTGTTGTAAATGCTGCCATTCATCATGTTTTGATTTTGCCTTTGTTGGGTTATTTCAAGGACAAATCCCTCTCTTTTGCTTTTGCCCTTTGAAATTAGGCTGGCTCCAAATTGGGAAATAAAATTGTTTGGTTTCCTGATTCTGCGCAACTCACTTGCCCCATTCATGCTTGTGGCAAGTGATCCTACTGTACATGTACTGTTTTGTGGTAAAACTACACAGTATATAATCCCAATTTATATACCCAATAAAATTTAAGTTCTATTCACATTTTTGTCTTTGTGTCTCCACGTACTTTGGCGCCTCTCTAGCCACGTCTAGCAGATATTATTCATTCAGGGCCACAGGGTAATCACATAGCCTTCCCTGCTATTCTAACCAAGACTTAGTACAAATCCAATCCCAAGGTTAGGATTTCCCGTTGTGTCTCTGTGCTGCGCCTCAGATCACGACAAGCATTATTGTAGGCTCAAACCCCCACTCAGATGCCACATTGACATGTGTTAGTCCCATAAGTGCAACCCTTGATATTGGAAAGGTACTAAGGACTCAATTCTCAAGCTTACATGCAACAGAAGGCAACAGGGCCAGCTGCCAGGCCACATGGCTGGCAAGGTTAACATATAAGGCAGTAGGAACATACAGGGCCAGGGCTTTTTGGACTACAGCATCAATAATTTCTGAAAATAAAAACAGGTAAGAATTTATGAATTTTCATTAATTTTTTTATTGCCTACCTTTTTCACATGCTTTTTTCCAGCTGCTTCTTCTGGGCAGGCCATCTTTAGCACAATTAGCTGTACAAGCATCTTGCTTTTTTATTTTCTAGCACACTTTGTTGGCTTGAGGTGTTCATACAACTACAGGTTTTCTACCCAGAAAGACAGCACAGAAAGAGTTGCACCTTGAATTGCAAGCCCTCTATAACAGTATTATGACTGTTGAGAAGACATTCAAATGTCTTCTTGGACATATTGTCATAATTGTGCTATTTTGGCAGAGTTACAGGGGAGAAAATATTGAAAGCTAGATAATTATCTTTATTTAGAGATAGGGATTATATTGTTGTTGTGAATCATTTTAAGAGGAACATAACTATGTAGATCATTCAGTTGGATGATGAAGGGGTGGCTTGTTCCTGGTAAAGAGTCAGGATCCAAATTGAGTCATTCACTGTATGGGATCATAATTTGCTCATGTTGCTAATTCTGGGAATTCAAGTTAACTTTCTTGTTTGGGAATGGATCATAGGGAAGTAAGATTGCAGGTCACAAACCCGCTTAGTCGGAACCTTGTTGGCAGGTCAATCATGCTGTTTTGACAATATCAAGTATCTTAGACATCTGGGCCTTAGCTGACACTTTGTCAATTTTTTTGCCTGTCAGCACAACAGACTTACCTTTTCTTTAGCCTTTTAATCAATCTGTTTTATCTCAGCAATTGCTGAGATAAAGGTCTTTCAACAGCTTTTTATATTCTCTCTTTAATTTTTTACTAACCTTTGCCTATATTTTATAGCTTTCACTCAAATAAACTCTGTATAATTATGATATTGCTGCTCTTTGTTTCCCTTTTTTCTGTATAATTAGTAATAAAATCTATTTTTATTTTTAATCTTTTTTGTTATTCTCAATTCTTGTTGGTTACTTTGTGGTTTGCAGTTCTTTAATAATTTCTGTATTTTTTGACTTTTTAGAGTAGCCTCTTGTATTTAAATAACAAAAAATTGTTGTTTAGTATAATTTACATTAGTAAATATACTCTTATTGTGTTTAGAGTTTTTATCTGTAATACAGATTTAAAACCTTAGGAAATAAATATTAGGCCAATCAGGAGCTGTGTGTAAAACCAATTTTTGTGACATAAAGGGTCATTCAAAGAGTTTTTAGTACCTGAGTGCTAATGAATAAGATTGTTTGGTTTTTTGCCATTGTGCCACATTACTGCTGTGAAAAGCTATTTTTAAATTATTAATCAATTAATAACTGAGTATCAGAACTTTTGGTTCTGCTATTGGAACTGGTGGTCCAATTAAAAATTTTTTTTATTAAGAATATGTTTAGGTTTGGTCATTTGATGCAATGAGTTACTTGTGTGACAACAAGCATTATCTGCAGTTTCTGGTAGTCCTTGATGGGGAGAAAATTGGCAATGACCAAGGGAGGTGTTTTTTGCTCCTGGGGACAGCAACCAGAAGAACACAGCGGAAAATCTTTATAACAAAAGATTTGAGGTTCAAAGCTAGCCTTAATTTCCTGGAATACAAGACAAGGAATTACTTTTGGAAAAAAGGAAAGGAAAAAGCTTGAGGAATATTAAAGCCAATGCAAATGTGGATGAACTTGTCTTTATTAGGAGAAATGATTATACTTAGATAGTAGACAAGGGTCAATGATCACTCATTAGGTAGACAGAGTGGCAGAGGGGGTCATGTTGGAGTGAAGTCATACAGAATCAGACAAGGGCAGGTAAGGTATTCTGGAATGGGTGGACATTGAAACAGACCTATTTACAGAAGGCAAGGAATGTCCAAAATCAAAAGAAAACAAACCAAATCTTTGCATATATCACTATTTGAAGGCCATATCAAAATAGCATTAATGGCGCAATTTACAACATCTCCCCCCCTCAAGATTAGACATAAGGAGTTGATATTTGCGGAGAAATTTGGAATGAACTTGGGCAAAAGGACGTCCAGAAGACAGCAGCTTCACAGTATACTCAACGCCCTTCTTGAAGGTGACTTCACAAGGTCCAACCCAGAGGGAGTCAAGCTTATGGGCTCTGCCTCCAGTACAATTCTGGCAGTAGAGAACCAGGCCGCCTACTTGATACTCAGGGAGGGGGGCTCTAGAAGCATTGGACGGAGAGAGCTCTAAAGTCTTGACCTTGTAAGCAGTGGAATATGCTGTTGACTGAATGTCAATGATACAATTAGTTAAGTCTTTGACATGGGCTTCAGGATTGACAGACACTTAACTTCAATCAAAGGGGGTTGTGGGGTTCCTGTCCACCAGTCCCCAAAGTGTGTCCTGGATCATAGCCAGGGACCAGCTGGAAGGGATTGTCATTCTCTAGTAAGAGAAAATGTATCTCAGAAATATGTATAGGGGTCAAAAATTGCTTTTATTCACTCTCAGAAGGAAGATCCCCTTAGAAACCTTCTGGTATATGGCCCGGGGGTCAAGGAAACAATATGGATTTGCCAATACTTAGAGTCCTCTAACAATATCTTGGACATCTTGTACTTGGTATTGAACTCCTGCACCTTAGTCTTGGAATTCTGCTCCTTAGATTTGGACTCCTGCTCCTTAAACTTAGATTCCGGCGCTGCGCTTAGGATCCAGCTTCTTATTCTTGAGCTCCAGCTCTGTTATTATGGGCTTCAGCTCTCTTTATAGCTCCAGTGGCCTTGTTATTTCACTTGTATAAGTACAACCAAGCTCCTGCTGGTGATTAAAAAGCTTCCAAAAACCTCTTGGAAGAAACTCAAAAGGCCCAGGAAAGACCTCCAAAAAGACCCAGAAAGACCCAGAAAGACCCAGAAAGACCCAGTAACTTTCCAGCCAGCCACCTTCTTATGGTATTCTTTTCCCCACGTTTCCGCCTTCAAAGGGCTTTCTTCAGAAGCTTAAACCATTGCCGCTCACTTTTTCCTATAATAAATTAAGCTTACATACTTACTTTCTCAAAAGCTTAAAGTATTAATTCACTATTTCCCCGCTTATACTTTAAGCTTTTGGCTTCCAACCAATCATTTTCATCAGGAAACCTGCCAGAATTCAACCAATGAATGGAGAGCGCAGAAATAGATCATTTATGAAGCTCCACCAGGATCCAACTAGGAAAATAATTTCCACAGCTCAAACTGCTCAAAGCAACAACTCTTTGCGCACCAAAGCGTTAACTGGTCCATTATTCCGGCACCAGTCTTCCCTGAATTCAACCTAAACCCATTTAAATAGTAGAATACTATTTAAACTGTTCTTTCTGGACCTCTTCAACGTTTTCCCCATATATTCAAAACTTGTAAAGTCCAAGGAAAAGATCCCACCAAAAAAACTTTGTATCCAGCTCTCATAGCAACATACCTTCATCTATCCTAGGAACTTAGTAAATAAATATCTTACCCACACTTCTATCCACATTACCTTTTGATTTTACTACTAAACCAAGGCAAAAAATTCTACATTTTCCCACTTTGGCAAATCAATTCAGAAAAATCTTGGCTCATTTCTCTGGATCACCAGTTCTTCACCATCATCTTTGGATCTTTCAGTCAGCTCATTTCAGTCTCCAACAGCTCAGACCAGTCCTACAGCTACTTCTTCAACAAAAGTCACTAAACTTTTACTTGGCCAACATAAGACCCACCTGCAAACCACCAAACATGTGGACTGTCACAGGGGTCCCAAGATTGAGGGGGTTGTGGCTTCACGCCTGTAAAGCATGGAAAAGGGAGATTGGCCAGTACTTGGTGTCTTCTTAGTTGATAAGCAAAGAGAGTAGCAGGGAGGAGAATATCCCAGTTGGCGGCATCAGAGAGGGTGAGTTTCCTCATTATGAACACCAGGGAGGAATTTGCTTGTTCAACAGTTCCATTGGTTGACAGGTTATACAGCACAGAGAAATATTGGTGGGTACCCATAGCCTCCACAATAGAGGTGATAAAGTGAGCATTAAAATTAGTGACATTATCAGAAAGCAGGTCTTGAGGAAAGCCATGGCATTAGAAGATCTCTTGCAACAAGAAATTAGCAGTGGTCTTGGCAGTTATATCTTTTGTGGCTCTGGCTTCAACCCACTTGCTAAAATGGTCTACGGTTACCAAGATAAACCAACAACCAGACCTAGACCAAGAGAGACCCAACAACACCAATACTCACAGTGTGGAAAGCATATTTAGGAGAGATGAGCTTGAATTGATGTTAGGAAGGTTGAGGTTGTTGGAGCTGGCACAAATGACAGGAGGAGAGGACATCAGGAATTAGAAGGCATAGGTTTTCCCAATAGAAGTTCTTGCATAACTAGTTGTGAGTTTTTCTATACCTCTATGTCAAGTATCAATGTGAGCTTGGAGATTAATGGCTATCCTCATGCTAGGAAAAGCGTAGGGCAGATAGGTGTTGTTAACTTTCTTGAAGAGTTGTCTATCTCAAATTACAGTATACTTTGATAGGGTCTGTAAAGCCAATCAGATATCTTCTGGATCAGTGGTCCAGGAGTCAGGATACCCTATTAACTTGTATAGGAAATCAGTGTCTGCAGGATGGATAGCTAGTATGGGCATCCTTGACAAACCATCAGTGTTCTGATGTTGCGCACCAGGACAATGTACCACAGTGAAATTGTATCCTCGTAGTTACAGAGCCCAACATGCTAATTGTCCTTTGGGTTCTTTTAGTTGTTGCAGCCATTTAAGGGAGGAGTGATCTGTGACCACAGTGAAGTGATTTCCATAAACGTAGTGCCTGAACTGCTTTACAGCATGCAACACTGCCAAGCATTCCTTCTCAGTGATGCTATAGTTCTTCTTGTGTTTGTTGAGGACTTGGGAAGAATAGGCCACAGTTCAATCCACGCCTTTGTTGTCAATATAGGCTAAGATGGCACCCATGGCCACTCCTCTTGTATCAGTTTACAAGATAAACTCTTTATAATAGTTGGGGTGACTAGTATAGCAGTCTCTTTGAGCTTGGCCTTAAGTGCCTCAAACAATTGCTGTTGACTTTCAGTCCACTCAAAGGGGACATTGCAAGGGAGTTGTACAAGGGGTTCACTTAATTCAGCAAAGTCAGGGATGAACTGTTGATAGTACCCCATCATACCAAAAAATCTGGGACCTCCCGTAGATTTGTAGGAGGCATTATCTTGTCAATGGTTTCCACCTTATTATTCATGGGGCAGATTCCAGTTTGGGCGACCTCATGACCCAGGAATTTGAGTTGCTCTTTAAAGAAGGAGCACTTGGAGGGTTTGAGTTTCAAGCCAGCTTTTTGAATCTTGATGAAGACAGCCTTGAGGTGCTCTAAGTGGTTAGTGAAAGTGGAGCTGAATATGGTGATATCATCAAGATATACAAGGACACAAGAGAGCTTCAAATCTTATAGGATGGAATCCATAGCCCTTTAAAACATAGCCAGAGCATTGTAGAGTCCTTGGGGCATTTGAGTGGGTTCATAGAGCCCTTCAGAGATGATGAGAGCAGCCTTTTCCCAGTCTTCTGAAACCAAGTTGACCTGCCAGCATCCAGAAGCTAAATCCATAGCAGAGAAGAATTTTGAACCACCCAGTTGTCTGAGAGCATCATCAATTCTAGGCAAGGGGTACAAGTCTTTCTTGGTGAGCAAGTTTAGGCGGCAGTAGTCCATCACAATGTGGTGGCCCCCATCTTTTTTCTTGAGGATCAATAAGAGGGAGACCCACAGGCTTTGAGAGGGAGCCAATATTCCAGCATCTAAGAGTTGTTTAAGCTCCTTTGAAACCTGGGCATCCTTGAACCTACTATGGCAGTATGGTTTGGCACAAAAAGGTGGTGCATCACCAGTATCAATCTGATGGATGACCCCTTTTGGCTAGGCCATAGTCCGTAGGTCCAGAGGCAAAGATATTGCTAAACTGGTCAAGTAAATTCAACACATCTTTTTGCTGAATTGGAAACAGTTGTGAGAAGTTGGTAGCAGTGAACAGGGAGAGAACCTGAGGGCTTTCTTCAGGTAGATTGAAGTTGCTGAAGGTTCTAAAAGAGTAGAGAAATGTCACCTGTTCTGCTCCTAATATGCGGCCATGACCTACAACTTGGCCTTGCAATACTTGCATAGGCAAAGCAGTCAGATTAGCTATCAACAACTGTACAGGCTCCTTATGGGTTTGGTCTAAGATCCCTGTGCACAATTGAGGCTCCTTACAGCTGAGAGAATCAGGGGAGTACAATTCCAGGAATGACTTCTCAGGCAGTTCATAAGATACATGGGAGTCTATAATCACTTGGGAGCCTGGAGGGATGGTAATAACTGCGGGAGAAAGGAGAGGCACACTTTCCTCTGTGGGACAGGAAGGAGGAGGGGAACACATATTAGAGGAATGAATTTGATACTTGAGCAAGAAGATATCTGTGGGGTACTCAAGCACACAAGTCTTAAGGCGTTTGCCAGGTATGTGCAGAGATTCTTCAAAAATTAAAGGGACCTTGTATCCTAAGAGCAATAGGTATCCATCTCAAAAGTTTACAATCCTATTATATTAACGGAGGAATTGTGTGCCAACCAGGAGATCATACCTTTTTTTTCTCTAGGACAACAGCAGGATGCAATGAGGAATTTCCTAAAACTCATGGACAGGGCTGAGTAGGCACCAATGGCTTGAGTTTGTGCCATACCAATGGTATCATACAATTGAGTGTAATTGAGGTCAGGAGCCAGCTTAAGCTTTTTCATTAGCTTGGATGATAGCACGATGACTGGAGAACCCGTGTCCAGAATGGCTTTGATTTTAACCTTTTGGACCAACACTTTCATACAGGTAGTATCTTTCCCAAAGGGGGACAAGACAGCCAACACATCCTGTGCAGCTTCTAGCTCTTTCTCCCATTTATCTAACAGCATTTTAAAGCAGGTATTTCCTTATACACAGTCTGAAATGAGAGAGATACAGTCACGTTCTGGAAGAGAGCTTCAGATAGATCAGCAGCTTCTTCAGAAGAGTCTACCAGGATTGGAGGTCAATGTGCCTGGGCCAAGTAAGGACGAGCCACCATGGCCTTGGCTTTGACTGAAGGTGCGCAGGAGGTAGTGGTGGTTTTCCCTGAGCAAAGCTTGTAAGAGACAGACACAGTCTCCGGGACAGCCAAAACAGAGTAGCCATAACTATCTGATTCATCACAATCAGAGTCTTCAGGTTCAGAATCACTGGAAAGATTTTGAAACAGGTGAAGGAAAGTTGGGCCAGAGGAAGGGGGAGATTCCTTGTCAGAGGGAGGATCAGGAGAAGACAGAGGAGATTGGTCAGCAGAGAGTGTCTCTGCCTCTAAGCTGACCTCTCTTTTTCCGCCTGTTCCTTAGGGGCACAACCTTCTACCCAGGGATTAGTGCAGGTACACAAGTGGTACCATATTTGACCGCAGTTATGACATCCTTGCCTTTTAGGCTGTCCACCTGAGCCCAGAGTCATAATGCACAGAGTACAGGAGGTGGTCCCAGCATTACTGGCCTTATTCTTGCAAACCATAGTACCTCCATGGGTCAAATGCATGTCTTGAAAGAGGGTCTTAATACTATTCATGGATGTAAGAGAAGTCTTGTGTGCCTCAAAGTGTAGAAATAGGAGCTGGTTCACCTTCAAAGCGTTTGAACATGCCGTGTAAGCTTCTTGGGAGTTAACTGACGGCTGGTGATTAACTGTTATCCTTCAATATAGAAGTAATCAGCAAAATCATCCAGGGTTTTCTTGGGCTTAAAGACAATGTGCATAAATGCATCCTTCTTGAACTCCAAGCTGAAATCTCCTCCAAATTCCCCAATATGGAGGCTCTTCATGTCTTCCCAAGTGACAATGGAGGGGAGTTCAGGGACCACAACTTCTTGGCTTTTAGGATGGAGGCAGGTGAGAATGTGCTCCTTTTTAAGCTCTTCAGTAGCCTTGCACATTGCAGTCTCATAGATTGTCAGAAAGGTTGCAATGGTAGAGGTCTTAGGGCCAAATATCTGCTTAAAGGTTGGCTTGTAGTTTGGGTCAATGGCAAGGAAGTGGATTGGCTGTTGTCATCTGGGTTGAGAACGTTGATGTGAGGATTTCCCTCAAACTCAGATTCAGCAGCGGGTTGCCTAGCCCAGAGAAGCCAAATGCTCTCTTCTAGGGTATTTAGTGTAGAGCTGTTCTATCCACTGATATCCTGGGCAGTAGCGTCAGTAGTTCCAAATTCATTGATCTTGATCTGTTGGACTGCCAATGTGCCTGCAACCCCATTTGTTAAGAATTTTGACCAAGCAATGATGCTAATTATGACAGAGCTCACGGATTGGGATTTCTACAACCAAATCCATAAATTAGTAGTACAAAATACAATGATACTAATTATGACAGAGCTTGCAGATATGAATTACAGCTACCAAATTACATAAATTGGTATTATAAACTATATACATATTAGATCAGCAGTAGTCTGCTGATCTGAGCCTTAAATTAGCCAATGATAAGCGCCGCCGCGGCAATTAAATAATATATTATTTGCTGCTGTGGAATTTTATAAATACACAAGCGCTGCTGCGCTGCCTAGAAATTAGATTAGGCGCCAAACTACTTTTATGTCAAGCGCCGCCAAGCCAACTGAAAATTATTGCAAGCACAGCCTAGCAAATATTGCAGGTGCCACTTTACTTTTACATTGAGTGCAGAGGCTCTGGGTTTGATTCCCCATAATCTCAAATTCCCATATTCATCACATTAATAGGCATTAAGCTTGCAGGATGCCAGAGAAGTAAGAAGTGATCCTGAAGTACTAAATTATTCCATGCCAGCAAGGATCACTTGTGCTGAGTGAAGATGAAGATATTCTATTGGTTTATGTGCAATAAGCGCCAAACCTAGAGTGATAATTATCCAAATTAGGGGTGTGTTAAAATGTCCTAGAAGACATTGCTAGGAGCCCAGAGATTACCCTTGCAGAAGGTATAAGAAGAATTAATCATTTACAATAAAATCATCTTTGAACTATCTTTATTTTATCCTTAATCTGGTTGACCTTTATCCTAATCCTTAAGTGCTTCTGCAAAATCAGAAGCCATTGCAGGTCAATAATCATGGTTCTGTTCAATCCTGGCTCTTCTGATACAGTACTACTAATATCCTCACATATGACTGTATTCCAGAAAATGTCCTGTGCCCTATAATCTCAAATAATTGTGGCGCTGTAAAGCAAAAATTGCAACATCATTGATACAAGTAACCAGAGAGGTTGTTTGAGCGGCCAGAGGGTTGACTTGTCCATTTATTGTATCTGTTGAGCAAGAGAGGTTCTGAACCTTGCATTCTAGAGCATCTTGTCAATCCGCAAAATCATTTGTTACTGCTGCTAAATGATCCAAGACAAGAGCACAGTTGACACAGGGTTGGCCTTCCAATCCAGGGCAACATCCATGATCACGGAGGGTATGAGTTCCAGCAACTTCAACCTTCCTTTTGCCATCAGAGTCAGAAGACAAATTATCAGGTTCAGAGAGGTGTTGTCTCAAATACTCAATCTCACCTTGCAAAGTGGCTACTTGGTCTGTTAGCAAGGCAATGTGAGGATCAGGCGTAGGTTCAAAAGGCGGAGGGTTTGGGACAGAGGATTGACATCAAGTAGTGGCTTTGAGCTCGTCTATGGCTTCCCATACCTTAGCTTCAAAAGCAGACAGGACATCAACCAAAGGGCAGGCAGAGTCACTTCAATGGAAGCCACTCTATTAGCAACGTAGTTCTGAACCTGACACAGAGTGTTTCCTAACGCTGCCTTGCCCAAGCCATACTGTAAGTGCAGATGTTGGCCCCAATTATTGACGTGGGTCCCAACCAACTTGAGCTGGGCATTAACATGCTCTCAAAACTGATTGAGTTTGTCAACTATGGTTTCAAAGTCTTGATGGTACTTTATAAGAGTCAACTCTATCTGGCCACGCCAGGTAGCTTGGTGATCATCCAGTTTACACAGTTGATCCTTGATATAACCAGGGAGAAAGGAGCAAAGAGAGTTCAAGGATGAGGTTAAGTACTTTTATGAAGCTAGCAAGTTGCACTGGTTATCTGAAATGCAAGCAAATAGACTATGGGGCCATTCTTGATAGGCCATATTTTGCACATGATTGTTGGAAACATCTGTGGCTACAGCATTCAAGAGCTGGTTTTGCAATACCAACACCAACTGATGATGAACCAGCAAAATTTGGATGAATTGACTTACCAACACGCCAATAGTCAACATCAATTCCATCAGTGCAGGGGGAAGACCAAAGTCCAAGAGGAAGGGATACAGATCTTTGGAAGCATACCTAGGACAAAGACCAGGGATAGTGTGCATTGCCACAGTGCCTGTATGAAGGAGAGAGCAGGCAGCAGCACAAGCTTGCTCATAGTCAAGTGAGAAATCTGGAAGGGGTCCAAAGTGGGCCCAGGAGAAAACACCATTACCATGGGAGTTGAGGGGGCATCAGTGATATCTTCTTCTAGAGACAGACCAGAAGCTTTAGGTTGCTTGGGTACTTCAGAAACAAAGGGGGAAGGACTAGAGAATGCACGCGGGAACAGGGTAACCAAGGAGCTTGCAGCCCCTGTAGTGAGCACCATTTTGTTGTGTTTGGCTCCAAAGGACAACATCCAGGAGGACACGGCGGTAAATATTTATAAAAAAGATTTGAGGTTCAAAGCTAGCCTTAATTTCCTGGAATACAAGACAAGGAATTAATTTTGGCAAAAAGGAAAGGAAAGGAAAGGAAAGGAAAAATCTTGAAGAAATTTAAAGCCAACACAAATGTGGATAAACTTGTCTTTATTAGGAGAAATGATCCTACTTAAATAGTAGATAAGGGTCAATGATCACTCATTAGATAGACAGAGTGGCAGAGGGGGTCACGTTGGGTTGAAATCATACCAGGATCAGACAAGGGCAGGTACAGTAATCCGGAATAGGTGGATATTGGATCAGACCCATTTACAGAAGGCAAGGAATTCCCAAAGTTGAAAGCAAAACCAACCAAATCTTTGCATATATCACTATTTGAAGGCAATATTGAAATAGCATTAATGGCGTAATTTTCAACAGGAGGCAATAGACGTAAGCAGTGGTGTCTCTATGGGGTGTTTTGGTAGATCTTTGAGAACTGACACTGGTCTTTAAACTTAGATTATTTGTATACTGTGAAAATGTTTTATAGTAGATATGTCTGATTTTTCTGTCTTCCAATAGTATAATAGAAGGGCTTTTATAGAGATTACAATCTCTTGTCAGGATAATACATCTTATGCTTCTAACTCTTGCTTGGCCAGTATTTCCATCCCCAGACTGCCAGCATCAACCCCCAGAGTCAGGCATCCATGCAATGTCAAGGGATTTAACTACATAGTACTCTGAACTGGTTACTATTTACTTCATTGATATGCACAATCATTGGCATGCTGGCAGTGGCGGTGCCAATAGGTTATATCTATTTATAGTGCATAATCTTAATGATATTTGGTGGCCTTTCACAACAGGGATTTACAATGCACCACATACTTCTAGTGAAAATTGGTGACAATCATTATTATTATTGGGGAATCTTGTCATTTTCTTGGTGCCTCAATATTGACCATGTTTTACTTCTAACCCAGCAGGGCGCTAAGGCATTCTGGAATAATTTTAGCTAATCAGGATTTAACCTCAATTGGCAACCTGAGATGATCCTGGTTAGCCTTGCATCTATTAGCCCAAGTACATTTTGTCAAAAGCTTCTGAGATCAATTAAGTTTGATTGCAATATATCAAAAGCTTCTTATGTAGTTGACTTGTCAGGCCATTGTGTTATAAGGGGTTTAACCTATCTGTATTTTAACTATTTTACTAAAGTAAGGCAAATTAAATAATAATAAATGCAATTTGCTGATAATTGTATAGCACTAGTCCACAAATAAAATCCCTGGAAGCAATGATGCATAACATCAAAACAATGATCCAATCAGATTCATTAGCGCTCAGGTAATGGGATCTCTAAGAATTACCCTTTATGTTATAACAATTAATTTGACATGCAGCACCTGATTTTCTTTAAGTGTATCATAATAGTTTTAAAATTGGATCAAAGACAATTAACTTTAAACACAATAAGCAGACAAGTGCTTAAAGTCAAAATGCAGAGATTGAAATCACCAAATCAATGGATTTTAATCTCCAACCTTTTTTCAATAAAATATTTCTGCCAAAACTTTTAATATTTTTCTTAAATTTATTTTTTTGAAAGTTTTTATATTATGTAAGGCCTTGAATAAAAGGGAACAAAGTTATAAAAGGCATATAATACTACAGGGTTTAAGCTAAAAAAATAAAGAAAAGTAGGAACAGTTTGGAAAAGAACCTTACTGTAAGAGAGGGAGGCTAAACTAAATAAGTTTGGCTCCCATCCTGGGGGAATGATCCACAAAGACATCATCCAGTGCAAAACTGGTATGGCCGCTCAAAGTGGCGTCTAAAGAGAGGACACAGGAGATAGTTGGGGAAAGTAGGAGTCCAAACCCATCAAGATGATTCTGCCAAGCAGCCAGGGAGTGCTCTTGGGAGCATGCTCTAGGGTACCCAACCTCTCCTCTGGAACCACAGGATCTGGGTCCACAAAAGGGGGCATAGGAGAATGTAAGCTTAGTGGAATCAAGGGGACTGTCTTGTGGGTAGATAGTTTGAGGTCATCACAGGTGAGACTCCTGACAAGGTTCTTGCTGATAGCAAGAATGTCTTGAGCGCGCCCGGGAATGTCCTCAAACATTTGTACAAGTTGGGAGGGGTTGCTCCCTACTTGGTGGAATGAATAAGAAATCTGACTCCAGAGATATGGAGAAGTAGTCCATAACTTTACCAAAACAGGGGCCAAGGTGAAGACCACAAAATTAACAAATGAGACTAATTTTTTTAGATGCAAGAATGGGAAAGAGAATTGAGGAGCCTATCAGGAGTTGAACTGGTCAAATTGAATCTTCAGGCAAAAGAGGGAATCTCTTATGAAACTTGGACTTAGAAGAGACAACAGCCACAAGCTATGGGCTTCAACAGGAGGCAGGGAGTGCTTCTTGAAGCATATATGAAAGCTGTGGCAACAACAAAGCAAAAGGGAAACAAAGCCAAACTTAAAATAGGTAAACATATTAGATATACTATAAAAATTAATTTTTGAATCAAATTTTCAAAAGCAAGAGCAGAAAACATAAGTGTTAATACTAACTAGAACTTTAAAAGCTCCAAAAGAGATGTTGGGTACCAGGGAAGGACTGGGAAGGTAAGGAATAACAAAACCTTTTACTAAAAACTAATAGAAAAAAAGAGCCAAAATAAAAGGGCTCCTAACTTCAAAAATTGAAATTGAGTAAAGTTAAACTTTTAATTTAAAAATGAGAAAGACAGGGGACTGAAAGTCCCCTGTCTTGCTTTAAGGAATGGTATTGAAATTCAGGAGTCACCTGACTCAGGGATTAAATTTGATTGGCCTGATGATAAATTTTGCAATAAGAAATCCAATGGGTTGGAAGGTTTCCCAAAAATTTCTGACTTTGCCTCTGATTGGCTGTTATCACTGGAATGGTTCAGAGCAGCATCTAATACAGCTTAATTGGAATTTTTTGAATTACCAGGAGCACAACCTGATTGATAGCACCTCATTTGTTTTAAATGTGGACGAGCCCAAGACAACAAATAATCCAAATTAATCAGAAATTCCTCTCAGGTGAGAACATAAAACTAATCATTAGTGGTTGCCACCTGAGAAGGATACACCAGAACAAATTGCTCGTCAATTGTGTGAGCCAAATCCTTAAGGGAATTAATAGGTTTTGCTTGATTATGAGTGGTTTTCTTTGTACAACATGGGAAGATTGTCCTATTCAAGGCTAAGGGGGGAGTGAATTTACACTTACTTGTAACAGAAAATACTTTATAATTAGCTACATGAGGGGATAAGGTATGTTAATCCCCAAAATAAGATCATAAAACAATGTATTAACCAAGTTTTGGGTGTAACCAAAGATGCATCTATGTTGGGGAAATTGTTTTGTCTATAACTTTTAAAAATATATAAGCATTAGCTGTCACAGATAGTGACACCTTAACCAGAATCACATGTCCCTGGAAGAAAATCCCAAGCAGCTACACTCAAGAAAACACATGAAAAGTCTGGCTGATTTGAATCAAGTCATTGATAACAAGTGAGTTATAGCAAAGCATGTACAGGTCTTGCCAAAATTATCAAATGTTTCAAAAAAGGCTTGTAAACCATGAAATCAGGTAATTTGATGCTTTTCAGTGCCAAAGTCAATTTATGAAATCTCAAAATTTTGGTAATTTCTGGAGGTTTGATGACAGAAATTTATGCCTGACACATCATTGCCAAATCCCAATATCTATATTGACATCCAATTCCTTATAACTACATTAGTAGTTCAATATATACTATAACATTAAAAAAATATCAAGTTTTAAAGTGATGAGGAGCGCCTTTTGGGGAAGCTTCAAATATGGAATTAAGAAAGAAGAGAAATATATTTTATTAGATAATACTTTAGACTTATATAGCTTTAGCTGTGGAAGAGATTTAGTTGGATCAAACCTAGGGGTTAGTCATGTGTAGGATGGGTTTGATTTGCTGGATACTTGAACAGTCATGTGATATTGCTTGGTTGCCATTTCTGGCATGTTGAACAGTATACTGGAAAGGCACCAAATTGGGCAATGACTGGATGTTAAGTGGGCTGGTGGTAGCCAGAATACTTTTACATCCAGATCCTTGACTGTCAGGAATCACCTCCCTGACAACAGTTATCCAATAGTTGAAGACCTATTCCAACTTCCAAATTTGGATTATCTAGGTTACTGCAACTCAATTAATTGTCCCTATGCACCACAGTGATGCAGAACAAGTAAAACCTGCAAGGAACTCAGTTCTATCATGCATCTAAAATTAGCCTGCATCATGATTCCTGTCACTGCATGTGAGGCATTAAATCTGGGTTTCAAACTTATCAAGTCTGTATTCCAAATCTCACCCCCCTAGTATAAAAACTCCCATCCCAATCCCAAGTTAATTGTTTGATTAACATTTATTTCTACAATAAAACAATCTTGCCCTATTATTCATTTGAGCGTTTAATAGTACTCCTAGTCCAGATGATTGGAATCCCTTATTTGTGGTCTGTAGTCACCATCTGATAGGATTGACAATTCTCCCCCTCTGGAACCCCAGGCCCAAGAGCGAGAATCAAACCCTGAACCTGTATCCTCCCAGGCCGCCAGGCCTATGTAACGCGGGACTGCCTGCCCACATTTTTCTGGAATTGAGCCCCTGCAAGCTGACGCCAAAGATGATGGCCCATGCAGTGAAACAGACCAAGCTGAGGAAAATATTGAACTGAGTGGAATGCCAATCACAGCACCTAATGGAGGTACCAAAGCAACAACTATTAGCTTCATGAGTTTGAATTCTACACCAATAACCAATCAGGAGCCAACCCAGGGAAGAGGCACAGGCCCGCAACCCGGCCCCATGACCACGACGCTAGAGCAAGATAATCAGGTAGCCAAATTGAGAGTCTTGACCAATGAAAGAACTCACAAGCCAAGTGCCATTTTGCTGCCTTTAGACCCAAGTACCCAATTCCCCCGGCCCTGCCTTTCCCACTGCCCTGATGAACCCCTCATGAAGAATGTTAAGTTTGGAGGTGGGGTGCTATATAGACCAAAGGACCCTGCGCTCCAAACTTATTACCATTTTTGAATAAAGGTTAAGTTAATTTGGCTCATACAGCTATTGCCTTAATTTTTATTTGCTGTCTATCAATTCAGTTTGAGATCTCCTGCCCCTCTGCCTGCTGTTTTCCGTCTTTCTGGTGTACCCTTTGGACCTGTTCATTTTACTGACTAGCCTCTGAAGTCTGAATACAAGGTATACACCCCAGAAAAGATACTTGAACTTGATCCCCTGGCCCACATACAATCCACTATTAGATACAACCAACAAGGCCTGTGGATATTTTCAACACCCAAGTTGTTCAGAGGAAAATTCATTTATCTCCCTGCTTACAACCTGTCCATGGAGCGCCTTTGAAACCAAAACCCATGCCTGCTTCTGCACCCAACCTCCCAACAACCATACTGGCAAGCTGTTTGGGATTGTGTACATCACCTTCACAGGGGTGATTGACACTATAATCCCGGCCAATGGTCCGTGGTCTTAGGTGGGGAAGTCCGCCTCATACCTTTTAAAGCTAGCTCCCCTCTTTTGGTGGGCATTGCCCACAAAAAACCCGGCCTGAGTTACCCCTGAAAACAACAGGCCTGCTGCCCAAGACTGGATCCCTGAAATTATGGTGATCTTTTTAAAACCTGGTACCCTGAGCCCCAAGATGTTGTTTTTTCTTGGGGCATCTTTTATGCTTTTGTTATTGATAATCACTTATTACACCTATAAGATGACCATGAACCTGATCTCTTCCATGTGGAAGAATGCAAGCCCAAACAACCCAAAAAGAACTAACACCGCTGCCACCAATACCAACAAGCCCTCCTCCCAAGTGAAAAATGTAATTGTGAACCAATCCCTCACCAAGGTTGAGATGCCCCAGATGGAGAAACTCACACTTGAGGAAGCCCAACACGCCATGCCAGTCCTCCGCTTGCATTTCCAGACCAACACCCCCTCCTACGCCAGCAACACTGAGAAGGTACTGGGGGTTGCTTCCATGCTCTCTGGAGACTGTCAGAGATCCAGTCTTGGGCGGCCGGCCCGTTGTTTTCAGGGGTAACTTGGGCCGTGTTTTTTGCGGACAATGCCCACCACAAGAGGGGAGCTAACTTTAAAAGGTACAAGGCAGACTTCTCCACCTAAGACCACGGGCCGGCAGCCGGGATTATAGTGTCAGTCACCCTTGTGAGGGTGATGTAGCACAATCCCAAATAGCTTGTCAGTATGGTTGGTTGGGAGGTCATATGCAGAAGCAGGCATGGGTTTTGGTGTCACGGGCAGCTCCATGGACAGGTTGTAAGCAGGGAGATAATTGCATTTTCCTCTGAACAACTTGGGTGTTGAAAATATCCACAGGCCTTGCCGGTTGTATCTAATAGTAGATTGTATGCGGGCCAGGGGATTGAGTTCAAGCATCTTTTCTGGGGTGTATACCTTGTATTAAGACTTCAGAGGGTAGTTGGTAAAATAGACGGGTCCAAAGGGTACACCAAGAAGACAGAAAACAGCGGGTGGAGGGCAGGAGATCTTGAACTGAATTGGTAGACAGCAAATACAAAATAAGGCAATAGCTGTATGAGCCAAATTAACTTAACCTTTATTCAAAAATGGCAATAAGTTTAGAGCGCAGGGTCCTTGGGTCTATATAGTACCCCCCTCAAAACTTGAAATTTTCCATGGGGGTCCATCAAGGCATTGGGAAAGGCAGGGCTGGGGGAATTGGGTACTTGGGTACTTGGGTCCAAAGGTAGCAAAATGACACCCGGCCCGGGAGTTCTTCCATTGGTCAAGAATCTTGATTTAGCTGCTTGATTGTCTTGCTCTGGTGTCCAGGTCACAGGACCGGGCTGCGGGCCCGTTCCTCTTTCCTGGGACTGCTCTTGATTGGTTGCTGGTGTAGACTTTAAGTTGATGAAGCTAATAGTTGCCAGATTGGTACCTCCATTAGGCGTGATGATTAATCCTCCATTTGGTGCAATGATTTCTTTGGTTTGTCTCTTTTTACTGCATGGGTCAATACGCTTGATATCAGCTTGTGGGGGCCCAATCCCAGAAAAACATGGGCAGGCAGTCCTGCGGTCCACAGGCCTGGCAGCCCAAAGGAATCCAGGTTTGGGGTTCAATTCCTGCTCCCGGGCCCAGGTTTCTAGGGAGGAAGAATTTTCAATCCTGACAGAGACGCTCTAGACTATATTGGCAAAGCCACAGCAGAAGATGTAGAATTATGTTTGGACTATGCCAAGTTTGAGGCTGATTTAATGGCAACTGGGGAGGATTGCAACACCAGATACTATGCCCTGAACTCCTTGCTAGAAATCTGCCAAGGCTCTTGACCCATTCCGGCATACATTGACAATTTCCTTAAACTGAAGTCTTGTACTCAACTTGAGGACAAATTGTCAGCCATCATCTTCCAAAAGGAAGTGAACCCAGCCATGAAGGACTTATCAAAGCACCACCTGCCCACTCTTGGCTTGCAAGACCTGATCCCCTTATGCAAGGGCCTCAGCATGAATCAATAGAATGCTGGGCCCTCCCAGACCCGCCAAACCTGGGCCGCCACACCCAATAGAGGGGGGATGACCCAGAGGAACTCCAAAGACACTACAGAAAAGGACTCTGCTTCCACTGCCATAAAGCAGGGAACTTGACCAGAGCCTGCCCTAAGAAAACCCCTGCTCCTGTCTCTTTGGCCCAAATAAATGCTTCTTCCCAGTCTTACAAGTTCATCCTAGTATCTGTTAATGTTGGAGGTACAATCCAAAAACTAAAAGCGTTCATTGACACTGGAGCAGATGAGAGTTTCATTGACACTGACTTAGCCCAGGAACTAGGCCTGTCCGCCTCTGAGAATTGTTTACAGATCATCTTGGGAAACAGCACCAAGGATACAGGATACAAATGTGAACAAGAACTACCCTTGGTAATAGGAAACAACACATACCCATCATCTTGCATCTTGTTGAAAGGCCTACCATACCCCCTCATTCTTGGGGACTCCTGGTCAGACAAGCATGGCCTCATCCTCAACTACCAAGAACAGAATGTCACCTTAGGTGATAAGGGTACCTGCAACACTGTTCCCTTTTGCACAAATCCCAAGGAACCCACCCAAAGGCTTATGACCATACAAATTGAACCAAGTGTGGGTGTCCTCCCTGCTTCCCTAGGAAAATAGACCCACATATTCAGCAAAGAGGCAGCAACCCGTCTTCCTAAACACACCAAGTATGATCATGCTATTGACCTCCTACCTGGCACCAAACCCAAACATGGACTTATCTATAGCTGCAAACACAAGGAACAGCTGGCTCTCAAGGCATATATCAAAGACATGACCAAGAAAGGCTTCATCTGCATGTCCAAGAGCCCTTGTTTGTCACCAATGCTGAAGTGGGCAAGAAAGACAGTGGCATATGCCTGTGCATTAATTATCAGAAATTGAACAAGATAACTGTAAAGAATTGCTACCCCATACCTAACACTGACAACTTGTGTGATGTGCTGACAGGCGCCCAGGGGTACTCCAAGATTGACCTTAGAGATGTGTTCAACCAAATTCAAATCAAAGAGGGCAACAAATACAAAACGGCGTTCAAGACCAGGTATGGACTCTAAAAATACCTGGTGATGCCATTTGGACTATGCAACGCCTGTAGAACCTTCTGGTGCATGATAAACACAGTATTGGGAAAAATACCTCAACCAGTTCTGTGTGGCCTACCTCAACAACATCCTCATCTACAGCAAGACCCACAAAGAGCACTTACTCCACCTAGATCTAATCCTGAACAAACTCTCCCAAGCCAACTTACACGTAAAAACTCAAGAAGTGTGAGTTCTTCCAACCAGAAGCGGAATTCCTGGGCTATGTAGTGAAAACTGGAGGGTTTGCAATGGCCCAGGATAAAGTGGACGCCGTGACCTCCTGGCTGACCCCCAAATGCAGAAAAGATGTGAGAAGTTTTTTGGGCCTGGCAAATCATTGCAGGGATTTTATACAAAAATTTTCTCACATCACACTGCCCCTGACCCGCCTGTGCTCCAACAAGGTTGCCTTTGCCTCGACTCTGGAATGCACCACTGCCTTTGAAACCCTGAAACTGGCCTTCACCTCTGCCCCCGTCCTGGCCATGCCCGACCCCTCCAAGCCATTTGTGCTGGAAACCAACACATCCAACTTTGCGGTGGTTGGAGTCCTTCTTCAGGAAGGAGGGGATGGTATGCTACATCCTGTAGCATATTACTCCAAGAAGATGCTGCCCGTGAAAGGGAACTATCCAATTTACAGTAAAGAGATTCTAGCCATTATGTGACCCTAAAACATTGGCGCCAGTACCTCTGTGGTGCTGAATTCCCAGTAAAGGTCCTGACAGACCACAAGAACTTGGTCTATTTCTTCAAACCACAACAGCTCAACCAACAACAAGCAAGATAGGCTTTAGAACTGGCCAACTACACCCTAACTATAGACTACAAGCCAGGAAAGGTGAATGTAGTACCCAACACCCTGAGTAGAAGAACTGACCTGGCATCCACCCACATAGAAACTTACAACCACAACACTCAAGTACTCTTGGACCCAGATAGCCTAGGCATACACCTGGGATTGATGAAGATCAGGGCCAGCAAACCAGAAGTACTGAAGGCCCAATCACTCAAAAAATTCACCAAAACCATGATTGCCGACCTTTCAAAATCCTTGGATAGCTCCCAATACCAAAAAGGCTACTCATTGAAGGGAACAACACTAATGCTGCACAACATAATCTTTGTGCCAGAAGGAAGCATCAGGACCAACATCTTGAGATATTATCACAATTCTGAGATGGCCGGTCACCCAGGGAGACTCAAGACCCTCTGGAGCATTAGAAGGAACTTTTCTTGGCCAAAGATGGACCAAGAAGTAAGCGCGTACCTGAAAGGATGTGAGACCTGTGGAAAAACCAAACCTTGCAGAAACAAACCTGAAAAACTTCTAAGACCCTTAGATATACCTGCTGGACCCAGGAGATCCGTTTCTGTGGACTACATTGTCAAATTGCCCCTGTCTCTCTCCTTCAACGCAATCCTGGTCATGATAGACCGCTTCATCAAGATGGCATACTTTGTACCAACCACCGCTCATTGCACAGCAGCGGAGACAGCCCAATACTTCCACAACTGCATCCTCACATAACACGGGACGCCTGAGAAAATCATCACAGACAGAGGACCCCAATTAATGTCAAACTACTGGACGCAAGTGATGAAAGACTTGGGAATCAAGCAGTGCGTATCTACCTCCTACCACCCGCAGACTGACAGCCAAACCAAAAGAGTAAACCAGGTCCTAGAACAATAACTCCAATGCTATGCCAACACCAAACAGGAAAATTGGGCCAACATGATTCCCATGGCCCAGTTTGCATACAATAGTAAAGACCATGCCTCCACTGGGATGTCTCTGTTCAAAGCCACCTACAGTTTTGACCCCACCTGGGATCCCAAGATTGGCAAGAAGGAATCAAACACCACTGGGCGCTCCTGGATTGAACAGATTCACAACACACAAAAAACATGCTTGATCAACCTTAATTGTGCTGTGCAGACATACAAAGCCTTTGCTGACTGCAAAAAAACCCCAGGCCAACCCTTACAAGTTGGAGACAAGGTATACCTAGACTCCTGGAACGTACCCCTGCATGTGTCCTGCAGGAAATCAGCTCACAAAAGAAGCGGCCCCCACAAAATCACCAAACTAGTCAGTGAATTTGCCTTCAAGTTAGACCTTCCCCCTCCTGAAAGATTCATGACATGTTCCATTGCTCCCTGTTGTTCAAAAAGGATGGGAATTTACTTCCCCATCAACAGATTAAGACAGCCCCCCCACCCATCCAAACCAACTACAGTGAGGAATATGAAGTTGAATACATACATGGCAACCAAACTCACTACCAAAAACCCTAGTATTACGTCAAGTGGAGAGGATACACACTAGAAAAAAGTACTTGGGAACCGCTGAGCAACCTGACCAATGCCCAAGAAGCCGTCTAACACTACCTGAACAAGAAGAATTGAAAGTGAGGTGGACCTGGGGGAAGAAGGGGATGATGTCAAGATTGACAATTCTCCTCCTCTGGAAATCCAGGCCCAAGAGCAGGAATCAAGCCCGGAACCTGGATTCCCCTGGGCCGCGGGGCCTATGGACCGTGGGACTGCCCGCCTGCATTTTTCTGGGGTTGAGCCCCCGCAAGCTGACGCTGAAGATGATGGCCCACCCAGTGAAACAGATTGAGCCAAGGAAATTAGTGCACTAAGTGGAATGCCAATAACAGCACCTAATGGAGGTACCAAAGCAACAACTATTAGCTTCATGAGTTTGAAGTTTACACCAACAACCAATCAGGAGCCAACCCAGGGAAGAGGCACAGGCCTGCAATCCAGCCCCATGACCACAACGCTAGAGCAAGATAATCAGGTAGCCAAATTGAGAGTCTTGACCAATGAAAGAACTCCCAGGCTGAGTGCCATTTTGCTGCCTTTAGACCCAAGTACCCAATTCCCCCGGCCCTGCCTTTCCCACTGCCCTGATGAACCCCTCATGAAGAATGTTAAGTTTGGAGATGGGGTGCTATATAGACCAAAGGACCCCGCGCTCCAAACTTATTACCATTTTTGAATAAAGGTTAAGTTAATTTGGCTCATACAGCTATTGCCTTATTTTGTATTTGCTGTCTATCAATTCAGTTTGAGATCTCCTGCCCCTCTGCCTGCTGTTTTCTGTCTTCCTGGTATACCCTTTGGATCCGTTCATTTTACTGACTACCCTCTGAAGTCTGAATACAAGGTATACACCCCGGAAAAGATACTTGAACTCAATCCCCTGGCCTGCATACAATCAACTATTAGATACAACCAACAAGGCATGTGGATATTTTCAACACCCAAGTTGTTCAGAGGAAAATTTATTTATCTCCCTGCTTACAACCTGTCCATGGAGCCGCCTGTGACACCAAAACCCATTCCTGCTTCTGCACTCAACCTCCCAACCAATCATACTGGCAAGCTGTTTGGGATTGTGTACATCACCCTCACAGGGGTGATTGACACTATAATCCCGGCTGCCAGTACATGGTTTTGGGTGAGGAAGGCTGCCTCATACCTTTTAATATTAGCTCCCCTCTTGTGGTGGGCATTGCCTGCAAAAAACCTGGCCCGAGTTACCCCTGAAAACAACGGGCCAGCTGCCCAAGACTGGATCCCTGACACCATCTGGCTCTCCTTGTTCCTGCCTTATATCCTGTCTCAGGGGCCAGATACCTTGTGCTTCCCTGGTCCTTGCCCAACCTCTACCCTACAGCTTGAAGAGCTATCTCCTGTTGTAGAGAGTAATGGGCCCTTGTTTGATTCCCCAACTGTATTCTCCTCTATAAAGAGGGTCCTCTACATTGACACACCCCTCCCTTAAGGGGTTAATATGGTACATCAGAAGGGGGCTTTGTCTTGACAGCTGCCACCTGATATTCCTGGAGTTTTTTACTAGTTGGTATCAACTGGGTCAAGTGTTCTCCTTTGCTAAGGCGGAGGCAGGTTCTGTGGTATTTCTTGACAATGGGGTCTTTGGCACCTTGGAATTTTACTAGATAGGTGTTTCTGTCTGGTCTGTACTTGATGATTCTTCCTGGTCCCCTGTGCGCTGAGTCTAGCTTCTTTCTGTTTCCAGCCAGGACCCAGATGGTGGAGTTGATGGGGATTAGTTCCTCTGTAGAGGTTATATTTTGTGTTTTGAGTCTTTTAATTTCTGCTATTTTAGCTTTGAGGCATATGTGTTGTAGATTTGGTACTTGTTCTACTGTGGGGGGGGTTTCCCCAGGGGGATCTTTACGTATGGTTGGTTTTTATGGGTAACTTGCTCTGGTTTGTATCTGTATGTTAATTCAAATGGTGAGTATCCTGTCCCTTGATTGGTGTAGACCCAGGATACTAATAATGTATGTTTCATGTATAGTGGCCATGTGTCTTTAGCTTTGCCATCTGTTATTTTCTCTAGGGTTCTGTTAAGGCTGCTATTTAGGCGTTCAACTCTGCTGTTGACCTGTGGCCTGTAGGGCAAGGTTGTGGAATGTGTAATGTTCTTTTCTTTTAGGTTGTTGTTTACTATGTGACCTAATAACTCTGTTACTCCAGTTATGATGTAGTCTGGAGTACTGTAGTCAGCTATGATTGCTTTTTTAATGAATAAGTTTATTGTTTCCGCCTTGTGATCTTTTGTTGCCCAGCAGATGGGCCAACGTGTGGTAAAGTCAATGGCTACAATTAGGAAACATTGATTTGTTTTGGTTTCTGGGAAGGGTCCCACTACGTTCAGTCCCCAAACCTTAAATGGTTCAGG
Source organism: Entomophthora muscae (assembly GCA_014839935.2). Taxonomy (NCBI): domain Eukaryota; kingdom Fungi; phylum Entomophthoromycota; class Entomophthoromycetes; order Entomophthorales; family Entomophthoraceae; genus Entomophthora; species Entomophthora muscae. The sequence goes on along the minus strand of QTSX02001516.1, from coordinate 276,903 downwards.
TTCAGGTACTGGGTTAACTGTTGGCTGTGGCACCTTGATGCTGGCGTATTTTTCACATACTGTGCACTTTTTCAGAACATCAATTATGTCTTGCTTCAAGTTGGGCCACCATACTATCTCTTTTAATGTAAGATATAGATTGTTAGCCTTTGTGTGTCCTAGCAGACAATGGTGTCTTAGTATAGTGTCAACTCTTTGTGCAAATGGGATGTATGAAATGTTTTATCCTTGATTATTAGGTATACTGTGCCATTTGATATGTGGAAAAAATTTCATTCCTTACTAGAGTATCATGGGTTAGTTGGTGTGTGGAGGGACCCTTTCCTTTTGTCTTGTACTTAGTATTGTATAGGTTGGGCCAGTCAGGGTCTAGGTGGTCAGGATGGTCCTCTCTTGGCTGACATAGCCTAGAGAGAGCATCAGCTGTGACCAGCTCTGCCCCCTTTTGTATTAGATGTCCAAATTGAGCTGCTCCAGCAGGGACATCTATTTGGCTTGTCGTTGTGCAAGTGTGTTCTGAGTTTTGAAATAGATTAAGGATCTATGGTCAGTTAGTACTCAGATGTTTAAATGTCCTTTTAGATAACATCTCCATTTCTTGCATGTGTGATATATTTTTAGCAATTCATTGTTGTTTATTGGGTACCTCTGCTTAGTGTTGGTTAGTTTTCTACTTTTGTAACATACTGGCAGGAAGTCTTGCTGCCCTGGCTGGCAGATACGTAGGTCTGCGCCAATGGCAGTGTTGCTGGCATCTGACTCAAGATTGTAGCACCCATTGTTATTAGGGTATTAAAAGATTGGTGCTTTAATCTAAGCTTGTTTTAATAGTTGTAAATTATTATTGTATTCTGGTGTCCAGATGAATTTATTTTTGGAATTACCCCTTGTTAGGTCATTGATTGGTGTGGTGAACTTTCTGCAGTCTTTGATGTATATACTTAGGTAAGCTACCATACCGAGAAAGCATCTAACTTGTTTCACGGAGGTGGGGCGTTGCATGTTATTTATGGCTTTTATTTTATCTGGGTCTGCTTTGATGCCACTTTCAGAGATAATATGGCACAAGAAAAAGAGTTCCTTTTCCATAAATTGGCTCTTACTAGGCTTAGCATATAGTTTGTGCTTTGCAAGTTGATTGAGTGTCTCATGGACATGCATGAGGTGTTCCTATTTTGTTTTTGAGAATAAGATGATATTGTTGAGGTAGCATAATGTATTTGAGAGGCCGTTTAGTGCTTGGTTCATCATAGTGATAAACGTTGCAGGAGCGTTGGTCATCCCAAAGTTCATTACTCTACATTCAAAAGATCTAAATTGTGTACAGAATGCAGTTTTTGATATTTCCTTTCCTTTTACTTTGACTTGGTTATAACCTGAGGTGAGGTCAATTTTGGAGAAAAATTTGGCTCCAGAGAGCCTTGCAAACAGATCCTCTATGAGTGGAAGGGGACATTTATTTTTTAATGTGCTTGTATTTAGTGCTCTGTAGTCAGTTACTAGGCTAAGAGTGCCTTCCTTTTTCTTTACAAAGAAAACTGCTGCCCTCATGGGGATTCAGACAGGCAAATGAATCCTTTGGCTAGGTTGTCCTCAATATGGGTTTTGAGGGTTTGGGTCTCCATGGGGGAGAGTCTGTAGAGGGGTGCTGTCTTAGGCATGGCTTTGATAGGTTGATGCCATGTTTGACCTCCCATTTGGGGGGTAATTCTGTGAGCTCTTCCTTAAATACATGTGCATATTTGTTTAAGAGTGCTGCAAGTTCTGGGCATTGGATTTTGGTTGTTTGTATGTTATTGAATTTGGTGTACCTCATTATGTTGAGGGTATTGTCCTTGGTTAGACGTTCTGGGTTGTCTTGATTTATGACTTGGACAAATACTGTGTCTCTTAGAATGAGATTGTTAGGTTCTTTGAGGATATTAAAATTGACACTGTTGCATTTGACAGTCATGGGTTTTGTTTTCCAACATATGCTGGGGTTTACTTGGGTGAACTAGTCCATACCTACTACAATGTTGTAGTTTATGTTGTTCATGATAAGTCCTTTGATATACGTTTGTATATCTTGGAGGTCAATTCTGAAGGGTTTTGTTTTTCCTTCAAGTAGAACCTTTGATTTGTCTGCCATTCTGGTGTATTTGAAGTTGGATTTGACAACTGGTATTTTGTACTTGGTTAAGAATGGTTTGCTAACCATGGTGTGTTATGAAGCAGAGTCAAATAAAATTTTATTGTATGTGATTTGTAAGTGCATGGATAGACAAGAAGTTGTGAGCAATCTTTAATTTTTATGTTCATAAAAATGGAGGATTGCGGGACACGTTGGATGCGAGCAATAAAGTTTATGCCTTGGTACAATTTCTTGTTGTGTTGGGGGGAGATAAGGGCACTTAAGCCTGTTCCCCTTCTTCTTTTCCCTGTTCCTCTGTTTCAAGACCTTTGAGGTCAGATAATGTGGGGTCGTACACATAGCAAGTTGCTGTTTCAGTGTTGTTTACTTTGATGGTGTCCTCTTTCTTGGGATGGGAGCAATTTGCGCTTTGTCTGCAATTGCCATTGTTAACATTTGGAGTTGCTGTTGCTATGATTGATGCTTTGGCGTTTGTTGCCATTAGAGTTGTCTCTTCCATTGCCGTTTGAGGAGTGATTGCCATTGTATGCCGCATATTCCATATTTGCATGTTTTTCTACACGCTTGGCTTCTGCAATGAGCGCGGGCATGGAGGTGTTAGCCTCTGGACGGATGAGGGCAGCAACAGAGGGTTTCATTTTGTTGATGAATGAGGCTCTGGTGTGTACGTTGTCAGCTTGCGCCGGGTTTTGGATCTTATGTTGTATTTCCTCAAATTCCTTGGCGTAAGCTGTGACAGTGGTCTTCTGAGGAAGGTTGCTGAGCTGTATTGCAATGTCTGGGAGGGATTCAGTGACACAGAAATTGTGGGTGATGTCCGCTTTGAACTCTTCTCAGTTTTCAAGCTGGTTGTCAGTTTGTGAGCTAGCCCAGGTGGCAAACCAGTTATCTGCAACCTTGTATAGGCGTTTGCTAGCTTCCTGGACCCATTTTTTGTGAGGAATGCAGTTGGCACAGAGTTTAGCGGCTTAGTAGTCTAGCCATTTAATGATGTTTTCTTTGTTTTTACCAAAAAAACTTGTTGATACCAATGTACTTTGTGTTGGTGACTTTGCTTGTGATTGGTGTTTGTGTGTTTGTTTGTGGTTGGAGAGAGTGACTGTATTGAATTATCTTGGCACATGCTTTGGGCATGACCAGACCTTTGAATATGATGCGTCCACTAGGTATATCTTTTTCAATGTTGTGGGCGCGTAAGTACGTCTTCCAGGTATCCTGAGATGTAGTCTGGTTGAGTATGTGAGCAAAAGTCGGCAGGTTCTGTTCAGTCATTTTCTCTTTCATTGGCAAGATCAAAAAACTGTAGCTGCTACCAATGATGAGGAGCGCCTTTTGGGGAAGCTTCAAATATGGAATTAAGAAAGAAGAGAAGTATATTTTTATTGGTTAATAATTTAGACTTATATATCTTTAGCTGTGGCAGAGATTTAGTTGGATCAAACCTAGGGGTTAGTCATGTGCAGGATGGGTCTTAGTTGCTGGATACTTGGACAGTCATGTGATATTGCTTGGTTGCTATTTATGGCATGTTGAACTATATATTGGAAGGGCACCAAATCAGGCAATGACTGGATGTTAGGTGGGTTGGTGGTAGCCAGAATACGTGTACATCTAGATCCTTGAGAAAAGCTTTCATATAGTTATCCCTAGAAGATGAAGTTCCTTCTCACTTACAATAGTTTTCAAACCTATTGAGATAAATGTATATTAGTAAATTTAGAACACATAGATTCAGTCACAAAACAAAGTTTAACTGGAACCAGCTTAAGGTTAATTTACTCAATAAAGCTTCCATTTATCTAGGGCTGGAAAAATAGTCAATCACACAACAAAAACTAAGTCAAAACACTGAATTCCAAAAATGAGATAGCAATTACATGAAACTAAAATTCATAACACACACAATCTAGTCACTTCCTGAAGCATTCTACGTCAAATTTGATTATGAGTGTGTGGCAAATATGATACAAACAGAGAAAAAATGAGTTCCAGTCACAAAAGTGATGAACTCAAACACAAAACAACACATTTTTGAAAATATTGATTATTTTTGGGTCTCAAATTGGAAATAATGGATTTCAGGAGTGAATTTACTAAAATCTATTCAGGGAACCACATCATTATTTTCAATTTATGTGTATCTAAATTTGGGCATTTATGTCTGAGAGAATGTCTCAAAAAGGAGCACACACTTAAATAAAATTAATTTTCTAGAAATACTTTGCTTTTCTATTTTTAATAGAATTTTAATTTTTTTATAATGAGTTTCACCAGTGAAGATAACTTTGACATCATCAAGGAGCAGTACCAGGAGCTACTCCAAGCTCAGGCTGCTGATCAAGGGAGTGCAATCACCATGGCCCCCGTCTATACTCAATTCAATGCAAACTGTGAGGAGGCTGAGTTATATGTGTCACCAGCTCCATCCACAGGTGACTTTTCTGATAGCCAATATGGTGCTCCCCAAGACCAGGCCCAACCCAAGCCAGTGCCACATTTTAGAGACTGGGAAACTGTAGCCCCCTCCAATCCAATCCAATCCAACCAGTGCTTGAGAATTCAGACCAATCAAATCTTGACCTGCCTAATCCAGGTACCCTTATTCCTGAAGCCCGCCAAAAACGTCAAATCATACCCAATGAGATGATAGAGGAGATTGTAAGCCTCAATTGGAATGGTGTTAGTTTTGTCAAAATAGCCAATTGGCTTCAATTTACTGAGGCAGTGATTATTCATGAGTTCCAAGCCCTTTTGAAAAGAGGTGGTGCAAATCTGGGCAAGAAGCCAAAGAAGCAGGTTAGCTCTCAGATCAAGGAGGTCTATCCCTTCATGCTTGACCTTCTGCAATGAGAATCATACCTCCAATTGACTGAGGTCCTTTGCATACTTGGGCTTCAGGGAATATTCATTGCCAGCCGCACAGCGCAGCTCTGGATGCATGGGTTTGTAGTCAGTGCTCTGATTATGACCAATTGGCTGGCTGATGAGTCGGATGATAAATATGATTTTCCCTATGACTGTACAATTAGTGCCACCCTCACCTGCTGCCTGTCCTCTATTTTGGACAATTTTGTATTTATATACTATTATAAATTATCATTGCAGCTCCATGATTATGGCACTTTGAGTGGAAAAAAAACGCTCCCAAGGGCAAAAGGAAGGGAGAACAGGGGAAGGTGATTGGTGCATTCCTTGCAGTTTCCCCAAAAGGGACTGTATTTTAACAGACTACAACCAGTTACACCAATGGTTACTGGTACAGAAAAAGCTTCTCTAATCTTCTTGCCACCTGGAGCTCAATCAATTGTAAATTTAGGATTTTCCTGAGCCACCAAATAGAGTGCGCTGAAGTGGCCTCTGAGAAGATCCAAGAAGGTGGCCACAACGTCTCAATTTTCCCTGCTAGCCATGCCAACTTACACCTGGGAGATGTGTTGTTCTTCAACATTGGGGAAACAATACAAGTGCATAACCCCACAACCTTCAACCAGGCGGTTAGTGCATCCCATAACCACACTGTGCTGTTTCTCCCGTCAGAAGGTTGCTGACATGTTTACCAAGATGGCCCTGAACACTCACAGCAGCAGCCAATCACCAAAGGATCCTCAGCTGCCCCTTTGCAACTCCCCAGCGTACAAGCCAATCAGCGTTCTCCCAGAGTCCAAGTATGATGTAATGTACCATCAATTTCTCCAAGCCAATCAAGGCAACAATGTGCCCCTGGGTCCTCACGCTGCCCTAGTCCCCATCCAGCCAACCCAGTTGTTTGAAACCCACCCCCAGCCAATCAAATTCTCCCCCCTCAACCCAGTCTGCCACCTATTTTGCCCCATTCACTCCCCCATTATTCCCAATAAAGCTTGCCCTAAAAAAATTTTATCTTATAATATATATTAAAATAAAATTGTAGGTATTTTAATTTAGATAAAATATATTTTACATTTAACTACAGTGATGATTGTCTTTAATCATGCCACAAGTTAAATTTGGATGCTTTAGTATCTATTAATTCTATTATTTTCTATTATAATTTTAATATTTTTGTAGCACTAAAATAAAGTGAATTTAAAAACTACAAGTGCTAAAAAATATTAAAGTTATAATAGAAAATAATAGAATTAATAAAAATAATCCATCACACCACATATACTCTCTGAACTGTACAGTAATTTTAAAAACTATAGTGACAACCAAAAATACCTCAGATTTAAACAAAATACAACTATCAGGTTAAAATATACACTCTATTAACAGGAATTTTTTGGTGTTAATGGGCAAAATGGGTTAACACAACAAAGAAGTGCTCACGCGCAAAGCAAAACCATTCAAAATACAATCTGAAATACATTAATTCACAAACAAAATGGTGTGAGTTGACTTTTGGTGTACATATGTTTACTATGTGAATTGGTGACAAAATACGCCCAAGCGTGGTGTGTCAAAACTCAATCCAAAAATGAAACACAATAGCAACTCATTATGTAAACAAAATTGCTCTAATGTTATGTGCAAAGGATTGTAATCAAGAATGATACCAAGGTATCTAAAACAGGCACACAATCTGAAACACAAATTTTAAAAATATTGTGTTGGGTGTTTGAATTTGGAAGTAAAATCTGGGAAAATGGGTGGATTTTTTTAGTATTCTAAAATGGGCATTGTAAACCCAAAAACAACTAATTAATAAACAAAAAATCTATAATTGGGATATTGAGGGGGGATTTAATTAAATATCCATATTCAGATAAAAGAAAAAAATTAAAATTAGGGAGTAACTTAATTGAAATTTATTTATTATTTTATTAAATTCTCAATATGGAAGGAACACAACAACAGAGTACCAATGTACCTGTTGTGTGCCGCAGTTGCAGTTGCCCCCACAGGTCAAAGAACAGAGTTAGTGCAACCCAATTGCCTACTCAGGAAGGAGATGGGAGAGGAGAGTTCAATAGTGACGCTGCACTGACACAGCCAGTTTGAGGATCACAAGCTGCTAGGGTGCAGAGCATCAACCCTTGGGTCCCCAAGCTGACCCAGAAGCCCACCAAGGTTACCTTCATCAAGAAAGTTAGAAACAAAGAGGTAGAACTTACTTTTTATGTGTTTGAAGTTGTGTACCAGCAAGAGTTGGTCCTGTCAGCCATACTGGAGAAGGTGAAGCCTTTACTTGATACTAGATACAAGCCCTATGTCAGTGATGGCAATCAGGAAGAAGACAAGGAGCCTGAGCTCTTCAGAACTGATGAGGGACAGTTAGTGCTAAAGAAAGTTGCTGTGTTCTAAACCAAGGTACCCATGCCCTGTGTTGTGCCCAATGCCAACGAGTCAATCTCAATCACCAAAACGCTCACCCATAAGCACATCTCTGATATCAAACGCATCATCCTGCTTAAGCTAATGCAGGAATATGGTGATTAAAAGGCGGCTGCAGCTCTTATTGGGGTGGATCCCAAGTACACTTCAAAGACCTTCAACAAGTTCATCTATACTGGCCAAGTCCTTGCTGTGGAGAAATCCTTGCGCGTGTCAACCATGCTCACCAAGGAGCAAAAATGGGCAATCCACCAGTGGATCACCTGGGACAGTCATCTTGATCTGGAAAATATGCAGGCCATTGTCAAATCTACTTTTGGGTTGTGGCCTCAATTTCCTTTTACTACCATCTGGTCAAGGGAATGCTCTTTTCCTGGAAAAAGCTTGGGGTATCCCCATACAATTGTAATAGTCCAGCCAACATTGATGTCTGGAAAAAATATGCAGAGGTGTACACTGCCCTCAAAGTCAAGGGGATAGTCAAATTCTATTATATCAACAAATCAGCATTTGTCTCAACAACACACAATGGGTATGGGTATATCCCTAAAGGCTCAAATGACAGGATGGCTTGGCGTGCTGCAATCCGCGCCACAGCCTATTCAATGGTGGCTCTCCTTGGTCCAAAGGGGTTCAAGCTGTATCAAATGATGTTGGGTTTTCACAATAGCTGTACCTCTCTATCATTTCTCTGATTGGTCCAGGACCTCTGAGGCGCACAAGCCCGGGCTTCACCAATGTCATTGTTCTGGACAATGTTGGGCTCCATAAGGTGGCTGATATTCTTGAGAAATTCCCAATGATTGACACTAGCATTGAAGTGGGCCCCAGCAATTGGCCACAGCAAATTTGTGCCTTCTTTTCCTCCCTGCCTATTTTCCCTTCCTAAATCCCATCAAGGAAGTCTTTGGATGGCTCAAGCAAGTTGTCAAGCAAGTGATCCCAACTGGGACTGAGGACCTGTTTGATTTGCTGCAGGCTGGGATCCATACCCTCCCAGCTGAGACTGTGGCCAAATTTTTATGGCCACACTGATTTGTTCATCCCCGCAGGCCTTGCCAAACAGCCAATCAATTAAAAGCTTATCTTGTCCAACTTTTTTATATTCTCTAATTTACTATTTAAGGTTTATTAATTATCATTTTATATTTAGAAGCTTCTAAGCCCACAATCACATTCAGCAGGACCATCAATGAAGGTTAGTAATTTATTTATTTTATATTATTTTTTATTATGCCATCTGAGGTTATCCCAAACACTTGATACTGGAATACACAAATATACTTATATCACTTTTGTCAAATAAATATAAAAATCAAATTAAAAAAGGTAAATTCCTAAGGTACAAAGTATAATTGTATTTTATTAACATATATTATTATGCTTTTATGAAAAACTTCTCTGGGATTTATTTCACAAAACTTGTTTGCTAAAATAAAAATTATAAAAATCATTTATAATAAAAATAATCTAAAGTGTAAAGATATTTATTGGTACAAAGAGTTTTAAGGGCGCCTGTAATGGGTTTGGTGGTATGTACCCACCCCGCAATGGAGGTGGTACACAACCTCTACTGCCACCCCGTGAACGGTGGATACACCCTTATTGAAATACTCCTGTCTGCTGGTGAAAGGCAGTAGGGTCAGGTGGGAGTGAAGCAGCAGCTTTTCAGGCGGGGCTGCAAACCTGTATATCCTAGCCAGGACTAGGGCATCCTGGATCACATGGTCAACCGAGTTGTATCTGGGGGACCTTCTTCCTATCCAGGGAGAGCTTGGCCTTGTCAATCCCAAGAAGGACCCCATCTAGGTCCTCCACGCTGGCGCCCCTTCCAAAGTAGAAGAGATATCTGAGGTAATTCACCAGCTGAAGCCTTTACCCATCAAAGGCTTCAGTAAACTCACAAATTTTGTTGTATACTGTGCTGATCTCCTTCTCATGTTTTTTCTTTGCAAAGGTCAGCACCATGGCTTCAGGGACTCCCATCTTGTCAGCGCTCCAGGCCAGCCAAAGTTGGCAAGGAGATTTTGGTTTTCTTGATGGCTGTTGAGTCTGCAACAGCCAGTTTACCCATTGCGCGCCCAAAGTTCTCCAACAGGTAAGATATGGTGTGCTACATTGGGAAGCAGAAGTAAGCAGCCACATGTGCCCAGCCCATCTCTGGTATATTTTTGAATGGGAGCGTTGCCAGGATGTCCCAAAAAGCTCAATGGAGTTTAGACAGTAAACTCCACTGAGAGCCACCAGGTCCAGGTGGACCAGTTGGGCATCCTTGTAGGCAGTAACTGCCCACTCAGATTCCCCCTCAGAATGTATCAGCCCAGCTAGTGTGTCCCTTGTCATTGGGAAGGACCTGTGAATTCTGTCTTCAAGCTCCTGTAAGACAGGGGGATAGAAACAGCTGCCTAGCTACATGATTGGCGTAGTTGGTGTAGAAGGTGGGGGGAAAGGGACCAGGACCCAGCGGAGTGCACTGTCAACATTTTTAACAAAAAAAGTAAGTATTTTGAAAACTTATTAATTTTATTTTTTAGGTTACCTTTGCCGGTTTCCTCCTTGCCTGCATCTTTGGTAGGCTTGGCCATTCTTGGCGCAAGAAGTTGAGCGGGCAATTCAGTATCCTCTTTTCTTGCGCGCTTTGCAGGTTTCAGGTGGGCATACATTTCAGGGTTATCAACCCAGACAGACGGCGCAGAAAGATTGTACACCTCAAACTGGAGGCCCTTGACCACTGTCTTCTGAATGTTTAGTAAGTGCTTGATTGTCTTCTCAGGGGTGGCTGGTATTTTAGTCATAAGGGTCTTTGTGGACACCTTGTCTATTTTGTCTCCTGTAAGGACGGCGTCCTTCACTCTTGCTTTGACCTTGCAGTCAATTTCTTTGATCTCTGCAATTGCAGAGTCAAGGTCCTTCAAAAGCTTCTCCAATTCTCTCATTGATTTTTTACTAACATTTCCTTATGTTTTTATAGCTTTACCCCCAATAAAATCTGTATTATTCTGATAATATTGCCTCTTTGTATATCCCTGTTTGTTTTCACATTACTCCAATATCCCATTTTTTGCCCATTGTGTATATGTTTTATGCTTACTCAATATGTGTTGTTTGCTTTGTATCAACATTGTTTCCTTAATTGCCATATTATTTTTAGCACTTTGCACAGCCCCTTGTGAAAATATTAACAATAATTTGGTGATCAACTAAATTTTAATTAGAAAATTATAGGTTAATTGTGTTTAGGTAAAGTTGTTACTGATCCAAATTCAAAACCTTAATGATAATTTTAAGCCAATCAGGAGCCAAGTGATAAAGTGATTATTGTAACATAAAGAGTTGTTCAATAATTCTTTGGTGCATGTGCACTAATTAATCTTATTGGCTGGCTGTTTTGCCATTGCCGCTATGGCAAGTTGTTAGTGGACTAGTGCTAACCCAGCAGCTGATTGGGTACTAGTCCACCAACAACTTGCCACAGCGGCAATGGCGCTCAATAGCAAAACAACCAGCCAATCATATTAATTAGCGCACATGCACCAAAAAATTATTGAATGACCCTTTATGTCACAACAATCACTTTATCACTTGGCTCCTGATTGGCTTAAAGTTTATCATTAAGGTTTTGAATTTGGATCAGTAACAACTTTACCTAAACACAATTAACCTATAATTTTCTAATTCAAATTTAGTTGATCACCAAATTATTGTTAATATTTTCACAAGGGGCTGTACAAAGTGCTAAAAATAATTTTGTTCTGGATCTAGATACATGGCATAGTAAATATATGATTTTATAGAAATAAACTGAACATAAAAATAAAACCAACTATAAACAAAGAGAACATTAACAATTGAAATTCAAAATAAAGATAATAATAGAAATTTTTTGGCAACAGGGGGTTTATTAGGGCAGGGAAGAGTAATCCCTAGTAGGCATAATAGTGCAGGAAGGAAGACGTAAAGGCAGTGCTGGCCTGGGGGGTCTGTGATTGGGTGGATGGGGCTGGAAGATGGGGTAGTGGTAGCAGGGGTAGGAGTAGGAGGATTTTGTGTGATGGCCACCATATACAGCTTTTCATATTCCTTGTCTGTCATTGGCTTGATTGGCTGGTAGGTGGCTGTGATACGGGGTGGGAGGCGCTTATCCTTATGTGATTAGTTGCCCATGTTCACATGGAAAACCATTTGTGCAAATAAGTCAGCCACCATTTGGTGACCAAAGAGAGAATTGTGGTTGAGGACCCCAAGATAGAGGTTGTTGAAAGCCTGAGGGCAGAGCTCCTGTACTGTGTCTCTAATATTGAAGAAGACAACATCACCCAGATGGATGTCTGCGTGGTCAGCAGGGTAGACTGAGGCCTGGTGCCTGCATTGCTGGATGGCCTTGAGGGCAGTGGAGCTATCCTTCATCTGGTGGCTCAAGAAACCCCGGTGCTTAGAATTTGAGCCATCCCAGGAGTCAAGTAATCCACCAAGGATGTGGCTGTACTTGTAGCCATCAGTGAAATCTGGGGTTTTCTGATAATAGACAGAACCCTTGGCTGAAACAGCCAGAAACGCACCAATGAAAGTCCCCTTCTTGACCTTACTCCTTCTTTTTTGAGTGGCAGCTCTTCCTTGCTTGCCAAAATCATCAAAAGCTATTGATAGCTTATAGTAGGAGATAAACATGAGATCATCAGACAAACTTGTCAGGCATTTGACTAGGGTGGACTTGATGGTGGGATCATATGGGAAATCCTCAGCCCCATCCCATTGGTTGCTGGCAACATTGGTCAGCATGCGGACTGACGCCACCTTCCCATACATCTAGAGCTTCACCATGTGCTCAGACACCCAAATATCATGATGTACAAGTTGCTTCCAGAACTGGGTCAAGGGAAGCTTGGGGTCCCGTAAAAGGAGGTCAAGCATTATTGGGTACACCTTGGTGATTTGGGACTTGGGGGCCTTCTTGGGCTTTTTGGCTGTCCCAATCAGATTCCCCTTGTTTATTAGGTTGTTGAACTCCTGCATGACTGTATCTTGGGTAAATTTCAATTGGTCAGCAATATGATCCCAGGAAAGACCCTGCAGGTTTAGTGCCACAATTTCCTGGAGAATTTGGGTGGTGATGATTTGTTGTTTGGGGCGCTGGGCTGCAGGAGCTGCAGCCTGATTGGCTGTAGGGGGGCAGGTTGGGTGGTGGCAGGAAGTTGTTCTAAATCAGGGTTGTCATCCTGATTTGTTGGTTGACGGGAAGCTTGTGCAGGGGTGGATACCAGAGCAGGGGCAGAGCTAGATGCAAAGTGACTATTGAACAAGTCAAAGCCATATGAGTCGGGGGTCAGATACAGGTCAGCTTCCTTGTTACCCGCCTCAAAGGCTTGGGTGTAAACAGGTGCCTCCACGTTCTGAGCCTTGCCTCCATTGAAGCTGGCTTGGCTGCTGCTGGCTTGATTGCTGGAGCTGTCAAAGATATTGCTGTTAAAAACCATTGTAAAAAACCTAAGATAAAATCACTAAAAGTAGAAATTTAAAATTTTATGATATATTTTTATTGTAATCTCAAGTCCATATTTAGAAGGTTCTCAAAACCATTATACACAAATAAGGATCCATGAAAATGAATAAAGTGCCTCTGTTCCTAAATTGGATATCTGTTGATTGGCTGCTAAATTGTTATTTTTCTATTTTAGGCTGCTCATACTACACATCTTGTGTGACTTCATTTTGTTTCATGCTTGTTGAATCTTGCTTCTAGATTGCCCAAATTTTGTTTCATTTTAGTCCTTCTGTAAGTGCCTCATATGAATCCTGGTTGGATTATAATATACTCCAGAATAGCATACATCCATCTTACTTGCTGTGTCAGTTCATTTTGTTTGTGATTTGAACTACACCGTTTGATTTTTGATATAATTTTGTATGATGGGCTAGTGAAATTTTGTTTTTTGTTTGACAGTTCACTTATTAACTGAAATTTTTTAAATTATTTGAATCCTGAATCTTGCGCAACTTGAAGTTTTTTCAAATCTGAAACCATTTCATTTAAATCTGAGGTATTTTTGGTTGTTGTCATAGCTTTTAAAACTACTTTATGATCTACATATAACCCTGGAGTATGTCTATTTTTTTAAATAAATTTGTACTCTGCACATAATTAGCATACCAAGTTAAGAACAAATTATATTGTACTTGGAAAAAACATGTGCATGAACAAAACATGTTGTTCATGATACTAAGAATAGGTTGGCTTACATACTCTTAAATATGGGATCTACATATAGCCCATGAAAGTGGTTATCTTTAAATAAATGTGCACTTTGGTTCAAAATTGGCATACTGATTTGAGAACAAATAATGTTATAATTGGAAAAATATGTAATTGATTAAAATATGTTGTTCATGATGCCCAGAATGGGTTGGTATATACAAACAATATACAGAATATTAATATCAATTGAATAGTATTACTTAAAGCTAATAAAAAAATCCTAATTAAAATCAGATGTATTTACTAAATCTCCATTAGATACAATAGAATAGATATATTTTATTGCAATCTTTTACTGTTATAAAAAGGGTTGGGATAAGAACAAGGAAAACATGTAGGAATTGAAGGCAATGATCAAGGAGCTGGACACAGTGGTGGCCAAAATCAAGGAGGTTAATCAAAAGATGAAGTACATGCTCAAGGAATTAGTATTAGAAGGTGAAAAACTGAACAAACTTACCGCAAAAGCTGTGAAGAGAATGATAACAAAATGCAACTGAAAAACTCACAACTAGGCTCATTAATGTACAGAAATATGTTCTTGCTAACCTACAGTTCAAGCCACAGGGGTTTGTAACTGCAGAGGTATTTCAAAGGATCTCAAGATGTTTGAGCGACTAAAAAATAAAAAGAAACAGAAATCAACAGAAGAAGACCAGCAATCATCAAGTGAGAAGCCCCATGATGCAGCCCCAGTCAAGGGGGCAACAGGTAAAGATATAGAATAAAGTACAAAATTAAATTTTAAATAAATAAAAATAGCATACCAGCTTTTTTATTTATAGAAGAGAACAAAGGAGTAGTCCATCAATACCTAACACCCTACGTGACCCAGACCTTTTACAGCAACTAGATTCCCCACATAGGGCGTCAGCTGGTTCTGAAAAAAGCCATTCAATCTGAAATGTTAAAAAAAATAACAAAAAGTACCTTATCAACCCAACACAACTAGCAGAGCTCCAGCCTAAACCGGATGACACCAAATGGCAGGTTGAAGCTTTGGCTGTGGCCCCCTAAGCCCCACCTCAACCAGTATGTTACATCCCTAAAATTCTGCAAGCTATTTGTCCTCTTTATCTGGGACTTCATCAACACCATGTCATATCAAAACTTAACCAAAATGGAGAGAGGACAAGAAGAAGTCTGTTTTTTTCCCAACAGAATAAAAATTATCCATGTCCTAAAAATATTAAAAGAAAAAGTAACCTCCCTTACCTATAGTTTGTCTGCCATCCTGCCCGCTGTTGTGGGCGTCTTCAAAGACTTCATGACCTCCTGATGCTCCAACAAGACTGGAATACTGTCATCCATGAAAAAAAACCTTTGCTACCATGTCCCTTAAAAATAAAATAAGTACCCTATACAATAAATTTTGTGAGTTCTCAGCCCTTTTTGTGGGAAAGAGACTTCACTTAATTGATTACCTAGGTCTTGTTATAATGATGGGGATTTCAGCAGAAGCACATAACCTGTTTGACATAATAATAAATCTGGGTGAAATTAGACATTTACTAAATGGAAAAAAATTATGCCTGGGTACATCTCAATAGAGCATGTTATTCAGGATGCAGTTATTCTTGCTGTCACCTATGGGATGTCAGCTCCATCAAAAAATCCTCCTGGCTAATTGCATCATAGTGCTCCTGCACTCAAGCTGCCGCAATCTATATAGTACAGGAGTAATGTCAACATACAATTTGGCAATAGAAATTTCTAGTTTATTTCAACAACAAGTCCTGGAATTCTGTTGCTCACACCCCAATAAAGCTCTAAACCCAAATAAATTTTTTATTTTTTTTGTATAATTTCTTTAAAATCTACTCTAATCAAACCATTCATATTAAATAAATAAAATAATTAGATAACAATTATTATTTCTGTGTATTCAATAATTCATTCTTCTTTGATATGTTAATTTTTATTATACTTGACTGTATAGAATTGGAATCATATAAAGAACGCCAATATAAACTAAACTAAATAAAATCAAAATATAAAAAAATTATTTTTGTGTGTTATTTATTCATTCATTTGTCTTTGCTTTGTTAATCTTTATTATACATGATTGTATACAATTGGGCTCATATAAAGAATTCTGATATAAACTAAGCTAAATAAAAAATGCAGAATAAAATATTCAGAATTGCTAAGCCTTTAATTGATTGGCTGCTTGGAGAGGCACACAGGAAGAAACAAATCAGTGTGGCCAAAGAATCTAGCCTTGGTTTCAGCTGGGAGGGTATGGATACTAACCTACAGCAAATTGAACAAATCATTGGGCCCAGGTAGTTCCCCTTTCTTGACTACTTGCTTGAGCCACCCAAAAACCTCCTCAATTGTGTTGAGAAATGGGGAATAGGAGGGGAGGAATAGCAGGCGCAAATTACTTGTGGCCGATTTTCGGAATCCAATTTATACACCAGGCTCAATCACCTGGAATTCATTGAGAATATCTGCCACCTTGTGGAGCCCAACATTATCCAATACTATGATGTTAGTGACACCCAAACTGGTGACTCAGAGTTGCTCCTGAATCAATTGGAGAAAATTCATAAATATCATACTATTATGAGAACTCTTTATCATCTGGTATAGTTCAATACCAAGGGGACCAAGAAGGTCTACCATTGATTAGGCAACAGACCAGACAGCCACATGCTGGGACATGTTTTTTTGCCTTTGGGGATGTAGCCATACTCATTTTTCATGGAGGACGCAAAAGAGGACTAGTCAATGTAGTAGAATTTGATTGTCCCCTTTTCCTTCAGAGCAGTGTACCTCTTGGTGTATTTCTGACTATATTTTATGTTTCCTGGGCTGTTCCAATTGTACAGAGAACCCCCAATTTTTTTCCACAAGAATCTTAAACTCTTCACAGTGTGATAGCAGGTGAAAACCAAAGCCTCAACCCCAATAGTGGACTATCTCATTTACTGAATATTGTTCAGTTCAATATGGCAGCTTTTATCAATCCACTGTCAGATTGCCCAAAGGTGTTTCTTGAAAATAGGATTGGCTTGCGCTTATATTTCTCCAAAAGGAGAACATTACATGTTTTCAGGGAAGTTTTGCAGAGCCTATGGGCAGATTTTGCCAAAATACCGACAATTGCTACAGCCTTCTTGTGGTCAGTTGTCTCCTCCATGAGTTTGGCAAAGGTTGCATGGATGGCGTCAGGCATGACAGTGTACTTGGGCTTTTTGGCATTGGGAAGCAACTCCACAGGCTCAGCCACAACACAGGGCATAGGCACTTTGCTATAAAATGTAGCAAACTTTTTGAGCACCTGCTGCCCATCAGTGGTTTGATAGTTTGTGGCTTTTTGTTCTCATCCTCCCTTTTTTATCAATCATGTAAGGCTTGTACATAGTGTCAAGGACAGGCTTCACCTTCTCCATAATAGTAGCTGGAGCATTATTGTGGTGGTATTGTAATGGTGGAGTTGCCACAAAATTTGGAAGTGTTCAAAAAATGAGGTATAAAATACCAAATGCTCAAAGAATTGAGAATGAGTAAAAAATTGTAAAGCTGAAATGTGCAGGCAAAAATCTCCAAGCAAAGGCATTTGTAAAGTGCAGCCTAAGAAAAATAAAACAGACAACAAAAAAATCAGCTATTAGAAAATAGTCACTGAATTTTGCAAGTAGAAAATCACACATACTGGTTCAAAAACTTCCTCAATTTTGAGAATGGGAGTGTTGAAGAACAGAGCAGAGGCCACAGACACCACAAAATTGACACTACAGCCAGCAAGATATCTCACAGGCATGTACACAAGGAGAAGCTCCATATTCTGTAAAATCTGTAAAACTTAAAACTGTAAAACTAGTGGTAAGTTATGATGTTTATTGAACTACTGCAATAGTTCTGGTAATTTTTCAAGTGATATTGGGCTTTGGAATAATGCTGATGTGGCAGGGGGAACTTTTTTCACCAGGCCTCCAGGATTGACCAAAAATTTTGTGACGTCATAAATTGTTTATGGGCCAAAAAACACCAAATTACCTGTCTTTTGGGTTTTTTGGGCCTTAAATGGCAGCTTTTTGGGTCCTGTTTGAAGTTACACCTGCTTGGTTGCCATCCACTTCCTGTCAATTGCTTGATTCAGGTCATTGTAAGTCACCATTGATGTTTTCTGATTGGAAGCTCCTTTATGTTGGGTTTTCCTAGGGCAAGTGATGCTGACCAAAATGTCTTTATCCATGACAGGTACAGTAGTTTTGAAATCTACGGCGACAAATGAAATGAACTCAGATTTAAACAAAATGAATTCAGATTTAAGTGAAATTGAAATGAACCCAAATCTATTGTAAATCAATATAAATTCATTTATTTTTAATTTTGTTTAAATCTTAGTTCATTTCATTTAAATCTGGATTGTTTTTGCTTGTTGCCATAGCTTTTAAAACTACTGTATACAGGGTTGTATACAAAGGACACCCTTTTGGTGGTAATATAATTTACTGTTTTGGTGGTGATGACCTTGTTGTAGTTTCAGATCAGCTTCTGGATCCTGGGGCTTATGCTCTGTGCCCTAGCAGCTTATACCCCTTGAGCTGGTTGTGTCAGTGTAACCTCACTATTGAACTCTTCTCTCCCGTCTCCTTCCTGAGTAGGCACTTGTGTTGCACTAACTCAATTTTTTGACCCATAAGTGTGTCCATGTCTATGGTGTACTCCTTTGGCTCCTTGGCTCTGTTGTTGGGATGCATCCATTTTAGTATAAAAATAAAATAAAATTAAAATAATTTTATCTATATATTTTATTTAATTTAATTTTATCTGTCCATATATAGTAGCCTAAAGGCTTGTAGTCACTACCATTTATTTCAATTTAGGTTTTAGATTTCTATATTAATTATTTTTGGTCTTAAGTGTGCACTGTTAATCATTTGTTTAGATAAATTCAATATTTTTATTAATTCTAATCCCAAAACAGACACTCAGAATATTTATTTCCTTTTTATATTCTAGATTGTGCTATTAATTAGGACAAGCTGGTAACATTATTATAGATTCATTAATTTGCTTTTATATTGGATATTTTTGTTATCAGTTTCAGTTGCTATTAGAGTTTGTTGTTGGATCAAGTTTGTAACTTTTATGACTGAGTTTCATGTGTTCACCAAAAACATAGTAAACATAGTAGATTTGTTCTGTGACTAAAACTCATGTGTTTTAGTGTTTGGTAAATTTGTTTTTAAATAATCATACATTTGTCTCCAGTTTGAGTAGGCCTTTGTATGGCTGGACATTTTTGCCAAATAGCGCTTTTTTTCTATGAAATTATCTTCTATTTAGATCTAAAAAGTTGAAATTTGTTGTATTGCTGAACCTATGCGTTATAAATTGACTAATATATGTTTATCTTAAAATGTTTGAAAACTACTGTACATGCCTGTGTGGTACCTCTCAGTTTGTGGCTTCAATTTTTCTGTTTCTGTGGCCTTTGCACTGATTTGGACACCTCCCAATTTGAAATTGAAAAAATTATGGGACCAATTTTTTAGACTGTGTATTTAAAAACCCAGTCACCCTTTCTCAACCAATTTTATTCTTCTGTTCTGCCCTAGTTTTCTTGGCTGTATTATCTGTGAAGAATTGTTGATCAGGGATTGTGGAAAGCTTAATTCATTAGGCAATTATTGACAATTAACCAGGGCCAATCAATTACCCTTTCAGAAATTTGTGTCATTTATCACATAATTAAATGCATGATTAGTGATCCATGATGCTGTTGCCAAGGATTAATCACGCCATGTTGCCGCCACCCCAGATACCAAGCGCCAGGACGCCAGCACAATAATTGCAAGTGCCAGAGCGCCGCAATAATTAACATCAAGTGCCGGGACGCCAGCACAATTATTTGAAAGCGCCAGAGCGCCGCAATAATTAACATTGAGCGCCAGCTCTGAGAGAAAATAATGCCGAGGAGCAAGGTCTTAATATAGAAGTTTTTGTATACCAAATATGAGTGCTATCTGGTGCGCTAGCAGAGGGCACTCTTGTGCTAGATGCCACAGCATTGCAGGATTGTGCCCTAAAATGGAAAGTTGTCCCTTTCTTTACCAGCACAACCAAGACTATACAGTGTGCTGGAATGTCCTAGAAGACATTGCCAGCAGCTGATGATTAGT
This sequence comes from Entomophthora muscae, assembly GCA_014839935.2. Lineage (NCBI taxonomy): Eukaryota > Fungi > Entomophthoromycota > Entomophthoromycetes > Entomophthorales > Entomophthoraceae > Entomophthora > Entomophthora muscae. The sequence continues at coordinate 257,066 of QTSX02001516.1, read as the reverse complement.
AATATGAGAATACCCCTATATAAGGTGTTGGCAGTAAAAGCCAAGGGGTAGATTTTGGAACCTACTTGTATAGGATTAAATAAAAGTATTCATTATAAATCAATTGGTCAAATGTCTTTTAAATCCTCACATTTAAAGGCATGCAGTGAGTGTGTGCCCCTGCCTTCCAATCCTTCTGTTGAATCTTCTGGCAAACACCAATTTTCAACATTGTCCCTCTGCCTCTGCTTGCAGATTTCTGTCTGCAAATTTCAGCTTTAAAATTTTTGTTAATTCTTAATTCTTTGATGATCTGGTGTTTTACTCCCCATTTTGTGAATTTTTCAGAATTTTGAAGAGCCTCCATCATGACACTAGCTTTGAAATTTAAAATAACTGAAACAAAACAACAGATTGCTGATTCATAACTTTCATATTAAAATATCTTAGAAAGTAAACAAATTTAAAGTAATTTATAAAACAACTAAATAAATTGAATCTATTTTAAGATGATATGGCTTAAGATTGGATCATGTTTAAAGTTAAATTTTTTAAAGAAATCAAAGTTTGAAGTAATTTATAAATTAATCTTGATGCTAAAGTTCAAATTCTGGCAAGTAACAAGAATTTTGGCTTAAGCCTATCTTTCAAGTTAATATTTATTTAAATAGTTGATATAGAAAAGCTGAAACACCTCAACAGTTGCAACTACAACCAGTAATTAATGGGTATTTTCTGTGACTGTTTGATAATTGCATGTTGTTATCTGAAGCTAACAGTGCTTATATAACTGTTTTGGAGCTTAGCAAGTAAAATAAGTGTAAACCTTTAGATTTAACAAAAGCAAAAAAAACAAAATTTGTTCTCAAATTTAAAAGGCAAAAATGAAAACCCAAGGTAAGCCAGACTTTGAAAACTACTAACTTTTAGCTTTAAATTATAAATTTTAAGAATTAAAATAAAAAATAATTTTTTAAATCATGGCATTAAACTTGCTTAAAACTTTCACATCCCACTGTCAAAACCGCAGGCTCAACCCGCCAGCAAGGTTCCAACCAAGCGGGTTTGTGACCCGCAATCCGATTACCCAGCCACTCGAAGCCAGACTAGGAAATCAACTCAAATTACCAAATCTAACAACATGAACAGATGATGATCCTTTATGGTGGACACCTTGTTTTGGCGCTAGACTCATTACCAGGATCAAGCCACCCCCTTCTTCCATTTAACCGTGTGATCAACAATCATGTTCCTGTTACCCATTGATTCACCATGACTATATAATCACTATCTCACAATAAAGATTATTATCTAGTTTCTAAATATTTTTCCCCTTGTAACTCTGCTAAAACAGCACAGTTACGACACCACTCTAGAAACAAACTTATAGATATCTTATTCATCCTGAGAAATAAAGAAAGTTACTTCAAAAATCCTGAATATTTGGGCCTGCCAACTCCAGTGTTTGATAATTTTGCCACTGCTGTTGTGAAACTGGCAGTGGACTCCTTGGCTGTCTCTTGGCCAACCATTTATCCTTCTTTACCTTCTAATTATTATTATAATTCTCCCTTGATAATGATTTTATTGGCTTCAATTTTTACTACTTTATTCTGCTAAAATTCTATAGGATCCTAAATGATAGCCCCATATTCTTATTTTGTCTTGTTGCTCCTCAATAAATCAACAATTTTTCTTTTATACTCTCATTATCTATCCTTATATAGTACCACTTAATCATAACACAAGCGGCATCTGAGGATCACATTTCAAGATAGCTATCCTATATGAGTGATCTTTGACATTGTCAGTTGACGCACATGACCCAGTTAGTGTCTTCTTGGGAGAGAGACCACAGTTGACATGGACTTTTTAAGTTTGCAGCAATATTGGACTTTGCAAAACCCATGATGTTTGCTATTTTCCCAGGGGCCATAAGCATACCTTGTTTTTTGACGATTTCTGGAACAATTTCAGTGGTGCTAAATTTTCTTTTGTGTCTTGCAGGCTGATTGGCTGAAAGAGAAATGTGTCTATCTTGGGAACCAAATTATGCCATCTGATTGGCTGTCCCTGGATTCTCACTTCTCTGAGCAAAGATCTGAATTGATTAGCTGCTGCCTGATGCCAGTGTTAATATAAGATTTGGGTTAGAAGCTGCCTGTGTGTGGTGTGCAAACAGGGTCATGCTAGAGGACATAGGAGAAAGAACATACTCCTGGGTAATGCTCGGGGAGAGGCCTGTGAGTTAGAAGTGACCATAGACAGAGTCTTCACTTTTAGAAGACCCAGTGTAGCCCTGCATGATTTTTCCAAGGCCGGGAAACAGCTCAATTACTTGGTTGTTGTTAGAAGACATAATAATTTTTTTAAAAAAATAAACTCAATAAGAGGAGCATTTATTTTTGTCAATTTTATTGTTAAAATGTTGATTTTGTGAATAGTAAGATCTAAATTTTAGTCGTCCTAAACTGGAATAGGGCAATTTTTGAGAATGCCTATGATTCCTAAAATAATTAGCACATATCCACTCTAGATTCTTTGACTTCCTGTTTAAGACCTCCATAAATTATATTTATTTTAAATTCACCTCATTTTTTATATGAAATTTGGTTCTTCAATTTGACAATCCCGCAATTTCATATTTGTTAATTTTTACATATTGTCTATGATTTGTTTGACATACAGGAAATTTCAAATCATACATTAGATTCTTGATTTCTGGTTCGTGTATCCCACATTTGTTTTTTGTGTTTTGTCTTTTGTTAGTTGAGTTATCTGCTCAAGGGATTCAAAATTTGACAATTTAAAGAAATCAAAAAAAGTCAAATTAAATGGTTGATTTTATTAAATATTCTACTTTTCACTCATGAGTTGAACGCAAATGTGATTCAAAATTTGGACGTAGGATTTGACAATCCTGCATTTTTGCCATTAGGTTCTGGATTTAAAGTAGTAAAATATAGATGTGCTTTTGTGAATGTCAAAAAAAAACTCTGTGATTTTTAGGCTAACTATAGGAAACTTCAAGCCATGATTGTCATTCTGCTAGCATTGAATCTTAGGCTTGATTGTTTGATTAGTTATTTTTTTTCTCACGTTAAGCGTTGACCTAAGAAAAAACATCATTTGGTCCTTAAAGGCCTAAAATAAGCTTCTATTTATGTAGTCGCAAACACCAAATTATACCAGTGAGTTAATTTTATAATTGCTATTATTGATGTTTCATGCATAAAATTATAAATTTCTAAGTGAGCAAATATGCTTGTCAACGATACATACTAATAATTGAGGAATATTAAATAAAAAATATATTATAAATAATTGCTTTGAAGCCATTCAAGTTTAAAGATAACTAGAACAACGTCAGGATTAAATATATCTTTGAGACTATAAAATTGATGCCAAATGAGAAATTATCTCTAAAGATGAATGGCCAAGTGGCTTTGATGAATCAGTACGAATAACAACATACTTTTCTGTCCAGTTTAAGCCAGGGTGGTTGATTTGAGCAGGTGGACAAGGGGACAAGGAAGAGGAGTTGAACATAGCAGGGCTGACATTGTCAATAGAATCTGAGGTGAAACTATGATAAAAAGTGCGAAATGAGGGCCATACGACCTTTTCAAAATATTGTGGGGGATCAGCCCAAAAGCCTAAAGAAGCGAGATTGGGTTAGATTTAATTTGTAATCGTCTAGAAAAATGACGAATAAAAAGCTTGGATTATAAACCTAAAATCTTAAATGGAATTGAGGGGGTGTTGAATATTGCACAGGTTTTCTCTTCTAAAGTAGCCAAAGTTACCTTCTTTGGTTTCGTAACCTGGTCTAGCTTCTCGACGCTCAAGCAGAGTAGGATAATCAGCCCAAGCCAAAATTGCCCCATCTAAAAGGGATAAAAACTTGGGATCGTGAAAGAATAAAAATCCTTCTACAATAATATAGCGTGTTGAAGGATCGAAAACTTTCTTTGCGCTCCCTGAGTTGATGTTATCTAGTACCCAGCTTGCTGCATCCTTGATGGTATCATCTTTGGGAGCTTTATTTTTCACGATTACTTCTGAAGAAGTTGCAGCAACTATCGCATCATAAAACTTATCCATGTCAATCGCTTTGGGAGTGTCCCAATTATCATAACCTGTACCAGGATCTTTAGGAATGTGACTGTCTAGCTTATAAAATTCATCTTGATGTATAACAGCACATTTAGGGAGAAGAAGCTGAATCACAGATGCCAATGTCTAAAAGTCACTGTTAGTAATAGTTATATTTAAGTACAATGCAAAGATATGAAACAAGCTAGAGAGAGTTGATGCTTACAGTTTTTCCAGAACACGAACACCCGCTGAAAAAAAGAAATAAGAGCTTGAACAAAATACTGTTATATATATACTAAATTGAGTGGGAAAGACAATACCCATTCAAAAGTATAAAATTAAAAAAGCTAAATTAGATGATGCTGAGGGACAACGCTACGAATATTGCATAAGCTAATTATTGAAGTATCTTAACTTTTGACCCTGCTAGAAAAAATATAGTGAAAATAGATTCCCTAAAAGGATAATCTTATAGTAATAGATTAAAAAGCAGAGTATTCTTTAGATCATATTTAAGAAACAAATACCTAATCCCGATGACTTTTGTTTTTAAGGTATTTTCAGTACTTGGTTTAAAAGGAGCCTCAGGCATCATAAGTAAAAGAAATGTATTAAGTCTTGAAGTTCCCTTTATTTTGGTGTATTTAGCTTTTTATGCGAACGAACTTAGGGCGATCTTTTATTCATAACGTACAACTGACAAACATTTGAGTTTATTTCAACAAAGCTGTTTTATTTATCAGGGCTTAATATGGTGGGTACTAGTAGGGATGCTTCGGCTCAGCCCCGGCCAGCTTTCGGCTCTGGGCAGCTATAATCAAAACGTAAATACCATATATTTAAATATAATTAAATGAATTTTTGATATGAGTGACTCTGAGCTAGAAACTGGCCGCGCTGCCCGGGACTTGGCCGAAGCAGCCCTAGGTACTGGTATAAATAGCTACATTTAAATAGAGCATTCTTCGTCTATTTATCAAGTAATTATGCTTAATAATAATGTGTAAGAGATCCCCTTTGACGCGATTAATTTTCCTAAACTAAGCCAGTTCCATTCCGATAAGTAACTGATAAGTTTAGCGCTATTGTTTCAACTCCATAATCTATTGATTTTTACCTCTTAAATATCGGTTGGCTCTTATAAATTTAAACACCCCCAGCTCTAGCCTAGCTTAGTTAACTCGGAAGGTTTGATTGGCGTTTCCCCTTTCAAATCTAGGGGATGTATTTTGGCATTGGACTGATCAGTGAAAGTAAAGCAAATGGCAATGCATTACAACTAAAACTCTCCCTTGGCGATTTCATCGATTTTTGATCGATCTTGGTTTAAAATCAGCGCAATTTAAACCACTTCAAGAATCAATTTTAAAATCAATTCTTCAACTAGCTCGATTTTGCTGCTGTCTCTGTATCAGGGATGATTCCGGCTAACTTCCGGCTTTGGGCCGCTAAAGCCAAAACGGAACTGTCTAATATTTAAATATCTAAATAAATCTTTGAACTGAGTGGTCCAGAGCCAAAAACTGGCTGTGGCTGCCTGGGGCTTGGCCGAAGATCCTACTCCATGTAAGCTCAAGTGGATACATTTTAGAAATGATGCTATTTTAAAGATGCTGCTGTAAAAAATAACAAACAATGTGTTGGAGCATCCAGACTATTAAAATGTTGAAGTATTTACTCCTTTTGTCAAAGCAGCGGGGTTGACCCTGACAAAGTTCTGCACAAGAGACCCTGTGCCACTCAAACTGACTTCCCCATCACTCAAAGCCAAATGTGGAAGTTAACTCAAATTACCAAAAACAGAAAACAAGAATTAATTGTCAGGAAACCAACCTTGGGCTACCAGCCTGTCATTTTCAAGGATTGGGCGGGCCACAGGCAGACAGGTAAAGCCTACCATAAGATTGGCACTAACATAAATAGGTATGACATACTTTCTCACTCAAGACCTCAGGCTAGAAGCCAGGATAATAGTGTCAATTACCCCCAAAAGGGTGATATACACAATTCCAAACAGCTTATTGAAATGGTCTAGGGGAAGTTCAGAGGTGGACATGGGCATTGGTTTGGGGGTGAGAGGCAGCTCCATATTTATCTGGTAGGCAGGAAGAAAGTTGTACTTATCTTTAAACAGTTGGGGTTTAGTAATAAACCAATGTCCATTTATGTTAAATCTGGTCAAATCTTTAGTTTGGGCCAAGTAATTATATGCTAGTATACTGTCAGAGGTATACTATGTATATTCAGGTTTTAAAGAATACTCCATGAAGTGAACAGGGCCAAAGTGGACACCTGGAAGACAAAAACTTGTGGGCAACAAGGCAGGTGGGCCAGAAGTATTAGAGTTGAATTGTAAGATAACTAAGACAAAGTATGACAATATTTTGTCTTAGTTATCTCATAACCTTTATTCAAAAATGGCAATAAAGTCTGGCTCAGGGTCTAGGGGTTCATATAGTATCCCGCTGCCAGACTTTAACTTTACTGATCAGAAATCATCATAAGATCAGGAAATGAAAATTTGGGTGGGCAAGACACCCCCATTTGAGGGTGGCAAAATGGCATAGGCACAGGGAGGGCTTTCATTGGCTGAGTTATTGATAAGTTTAACACAACCTTTCTGTTCTTGAGCATCATTTCCAGGGGTGTCTTATAAGTCAGCATCTTTCTGGGGGAGCAAATTCTGATTGACTAACAGGGTAGAACTCAGGTTTATCAAGCCAATAGCAGAAGTTCCTTTGCCTTCATTAGGCAATTCAGGGTAACTGTCCTTAGGTACAATAATTGGTACAGCTATGATGACATTTTCATCTTCAATATCACCTGCAGTTTGAATCAGAGAGGATTAAATCCCAAAAAAATACGGGCTGGCACCCTCTGGTCCTCAGGGCTGGCAGCCCGCAGGCAGACTAAATCTCATGGCTTGCCATGACATGGTAGCTATAGAAAGTCACGTTTTAAAAAAGCTTGAATCAATAAAGCTAACTCTTGCCATCAGAAAGCCACCTTGATGATCTCCTTAGGTACCCTAGATCAAAAGTTATAGCAATTTAAAGAGCCGAGTTCAAAAACCCTGTCAACATGTCCCAAAATGATTATGAGATTGGATTTCAAATCAAGACAAGCAACAATTAGTGAGCGGGCAAATTCAATTATACCTTGGCTTCTATTGATCAGTTTTGGACGTTCTTGCGCTCAAATGAAAGCCCCAGATGAGGAAAATCCTGCCAAAGTATTTTTAGATGACCAACTGAGGCAAAGCACAAAGTTCAAATAGGCCAAAGGAATATGATTAGAATTAATCAGCTGATGTCTAAAACTTTTAGCATGACCCCCCAGATAGAGAGACAAGGACCTCCAGGAATAATCTTAATGAATCTCAAAGACCAATGTAAATGGCATAAAAAGAATCTAGCTCCCTATTTCTCCATTGTGATCATTCTTGGTCTGAATAATAAATAAAGGACTTCTCTTAGACTATAGTTTAAATGGATCAGAGTTGGGAGCCCTTGGGCTCTGACACTAAACCGGAGGTTGAAACCCATTCCAAACCTTGGGTTTTTAGAGAGGGGAATGTCATTCCTGACACTGATGTCATTCTCATCCCCAGGGCAGCTTAATTTAGCGCTTCACTCTGTACCAGAATCAAGCCACCCCTGCCCAATCCAATTGATTGATTGACACAATCTTGTTACTCCCAAAGAATTCACTCAGATTATATAGTTTTCTATAAACCAAATAAAAATATTATCTAGTATTCCAATATTTTTCCCCTTGTAACTCTTCTAATACAGCACATTTACAGCATTGCCATTTTCTAATAAAGATTGCTATGAACTGTTGGTTCAGCCAACTCATTCCCTATTTTTAGTAGCAGTTTTCCAGCTTAGATCACTTTTATCCATCCCAATATCTTGAGGAGTCTGCCTCACTTCCAGCTGCTGATGCTTCAATTACCAAAGCTAGTATCAGCCATTTCTTATACATTGAGCTCCCTGTGCCTGAAATTCCACTTGAGAGATAAAAATCTCTTCACTCTTGGGTCATACATAGCAGTCAATGGTTTGTACCACATCCAGAATTCATAAACCACAAACTCAACTCATATTATTTTATGCCCAAATTATTCATAATTATTCTCCAAGCTCACAGGTGAGAAGCACTGCCTCTACCAACAGTTCCCCCTTGTGGTCTAGGATATAAAATTCTATTCTACTTGATAATGAAGGGCCTTGCTGATTTCATGACCCCACATCTGAGCAAACTGACCCCTCATAGGCCATAAAATCTTTTAAATTATGAAGTTAGGACCAGTATGTTATCTAGCCTGGCCCTTTGCCTACTGCTCTATTGATTCAATGTCTGGCCAAGCATGTGAATGGTGGGCAGTTCCTGACATTGACTTGATTCTATTAATCTAAGCTGCTCTTAAATTTACTGTATCAAAACTTTTTACTGTGCCATGAAATTGAGAATTAATATTCTCAGCTAGGAAAGTAGCTATTATACCTTTGATTACTAATTACAAGGGTATATTTATTAAGGATTTAACATTCACTAGATGAAGTTGGATAGAAAAACCTTACTAATAAATTATTAAGCACACAATCTACAATTCTATCACAAATAACATTTCATTATTATTTTTAAAGTGAATAACAGAACAAGAATTGAACCCCACCTCATGTGGCCTGCCAGCCCAGAGGGCCAAGGGCCCGGCTGCCCACATTTTTTGGGCTTAAATCTGAGAGTAAGTTGAATGAGAATAAGCCTATGTTAAAAATCTGTAACCAGCACCAGAAATCACAAGTAAAATTCACATATTTAGCATCAGAATCTACTATGAAGTGGTAGTAAATCACCTCAACAAACGCCATGAAGAACTTTTTATTTTTCACCAATAAGAATCCTAAAGGAACCTTACAAAGCCTTGAATCTAGTATTGCTTTTGTCCCTGCCTGCCCCTCTTGATCAAGCTGGTGAACAGAAGGATCTGACTGTCTATTATTTAACACCAGCCAATAATGTCAGCCCATGTCTGATACCAACCTATCACCCCCAATTTCCCACTGCCCTACCACCTGATTTTTCAGAATCCTGATCTAAAGATGAAGCCTAGTAGGTGGTACTTATAACTTTCAAGGTGAAGGTTGAACTCCATTATTATCTTGAATAATAAAGCTTTTATTAGCCTTTGATTCAAACAATTCCTGTCTTATATTATTATTGTTATCTTTGTCATCAGTACAGATCCTATAGGAACTGACACTCTTGCTATCATGCCAACAGATCCTGCAGACCTCACACCTGCATCATTGTGTCTTTCTGATGCCTCTTTTGGTCCAATAAATTTCACTGAATACCCTTTGAACCTGGTCTTCTCTAAGTTCAAATTAGAGAAAATCCTCCTTGCTGACCCCTGGTAAAGTCCTGTAAACCCAAACCCTTTTGTTGCAACTGGACCAATGGGGATCCAGTATGATGAATTGGGGAAGACAAAAGTCCAATAGGAAAGGACATAATAATAAGAATAAGGTATTGTTTATTGTAGAATATTGTGATTAATATACTATATGGGGAAAGCCACAAGGGGTGGCATAGTGGGAAGTTCCATGTAAGGTTCAAAGCCAAGAAATAACTTGTATGGGAATCAGCAAGTCAAATTGGCAGCGCTCCTAATTAGGATGAAGTACCTGCCACTCAATATTGCCATCAGATTAATCCATAACACTAGATACGTCAAGGGGCGACTCATTGAGCGCCCCTTGTGTATTGTAAGATACGTTAGCAGGCGAGTCTGGAAACTTGGTTGAAACACTTTGACAGAGAAGACTAATGGTACACAGTGGAGGGGGTTATAAACTGTTGCCTTCTTGGGCCCTCTTATGTGAACTTTTGTTGTTAACTTACTAGTACTGTAAATTCAGAACCTGAACGTAAAAATGCGGGATTGTCAAATCCTTGGTCCAAATTTTGAATTGCTTTTTGGGCAACTCAGCTGAGTGAGAGTTAAAATATTTAATAAAATCAACCATTTAATTTGACTTTTTTGATTTATTTAAATTGGAAAATTTTGAATCTCTTGAGAAGATAACTCAACTAACAAAAGACAAAACTCAGCAAACAAATGCAGGATACTTATGTACAATTTGAGATTTCCTGTATGTCAAAAAAATCATAGACATCATGTAAAAATTAATGAATCTGAAATTGTGGGATTGTCAAATCCAAGAACCAAGTTTCAAATCATAATTGCAAGGAATTTGAAATAAATATAGTTTATGGGTGTCTTAAACAGGATGCCAAAGGATCTAGAGTGGATTTGTGCTGATTCTTTGTCAGGGACCCACTTTGCAGGGAATAAACTTCCCAGCTGATGGGCCAAGGCCCCTACATTTAATCCTGCTATGACCAAACTGATAGGAACTGTAACCATTGCCAGATGCCCAAGTTGTCCAAGATAGGCAAACCTTCCAAACATAGAACTTAAGCGCCCTAGTAGATAGGAGCCCACCAAATACGTCAAGAGGTAAAAGGAGGCATAAGGTCTAACCAGAGTGGGTTCATTAGGTGGGGGAGCAAATGAGCAACCATAGTGAAATTTACGTCCCCAGTGTCCAGAAGGATATTTGAACCATCCATTGGCAAGGGATTCCTTCTGGTGGGAATCATCTGGGGAGGAATTGTACCAGTCTGTTGTTGGAGTTGGATTTTCCAAGGTGAGCACCTTGGACAAGAAGTAGGCTAGAAACCAAGATAGGAAGAGAATTCCTCTCATGGCTTCAGAAGAGGAGTGTTATCAAAAGTGGATGAGTAGCTAGAAGAATAATAGTCTTTATTGTTGGAACAAGAAATAATAGAAGATATAGTTCACTTAAATACCATCAAGTTGAGGCTGGAATCATAATTAAGAGGATCATGTGAATTGAGAGGATTTTCCATGAAATTTCAATGATTGCAAGGCTGATATTAATACCTGTTTCAATTGTGCATCAATTTCTGTGAAAAGACTATATAAAATTATATAGTGTAGCAGAAAATAGGTAGGAAGAGCCACAAGTTGATGGGCAATCAAGCGGTAGATAGTTAATTTAAGCGGGAAGATCAAGGCCGGAGCTTGCCGCTTAGTTGATATTAGTGGGTTCAAAGGCAAAAACCAAGTTAAATGCAGCCAATCAACGTGCGAGCGGTAAGTGACGTCTCTCTCTTGCTTATTAACATTTATGGAATCAACACCAAAGTCAAATTTCATTTTTGACTGAATAAGATCCTTATAAATAGGTAATATAATCCAAACTGTCTTCTTTGAACTGACCATTGCTTTGTTTTTAGGGTTTCTTGGTTGATCCCCATCTGGATTAACCCCAGCACTATGATTCATATAACCTATTATTTAAAGGTCTTTCTTTGGTTGATTGTTTGGACCCAAGTTAACCATCAAATTAATGTAGTCAGGGGAAAATTCCCTGACATTCTTTTAGGAATCACAAGCATTCCCAAAAATCATCCTATTCCATTTTAGGATGGCTAAAATTTAGATCATAATATTCACAAAATTAACATATATAACAATAAAATTGACTAAAATATACATTCCTCTTCTTGAGTTTAAAATTATAACAAAATTTTATTATGTCTTCTTCCAACACTAACCAATTCAACGAGCTGTTCCCTGGCCTTGACAAAATCATGCAGGGCTACACCGGGTCTTATAATAGTGAAGCCTCCCTCTATGGCCACTCTCAACCCGCAGGCCCCTCCACAAGCATTACCCAGGAGTGTGTTCTTTCTCCCATGTCCTCAAGCATGGCCCTGTTTGCTCATCACACACAGGCAGCTGCTAACCCAAATCATATAGCAACACTAGCATCTTTAATTGACCAAGTGAGCCATGGGGCCACCAATGGAAGCCAGAATCCAGAAACAGCCAATCAGATGGCGCTATCTGGTTCTCAAGGCAGACACACCCCACCTCCAGCTAATCAGCCTGCGAGGCGCAGAAGAAAATTAATCACTCCAGAGATTGTTCTTGAAATGGTTGAAAAGCAAGGGATGCTTATGTCTCTCAGGGAAATTGCGGCCGCAATGGGGTTTGCAAAGTCCACTGTGGCTGCAACCCTGCAAGCCCACGCCAACTGTGGCCCCCTACCAAGAAGACCTCAACTGGTGCCTGTACTTTGACCAAAGGTGACACAGCCCATCCCCTTATGATGGCCATTATGGAGCGTGACCCACAGATGCCCCTGGTCCAGGTACGTCTCCAGCTGGGACTCCAGGGCATCTTCACCAACAAAAGAACAGTGAATTTGTGGATGCACAGAGTTGTGGTTGCCACCAAAATCCTATCCAATCAGGTTCTTGGTGGCCCCAGTTTGGTGGATACCAACCCATACAATTTGACCATCATAAATTTTATTAAAGGGAGGGCAATGAGGGCCCGTAATGACGTCATCTTCCTATCATATGCTAAGATTTCTGCAAGTATCCAAGACTATGGAGAGAAGTGTATCCAGTCTGATGTGTACAAGCGTGGCCCAATCTTGTATTGTTTTATTGGGGTTTTATTGGCAGTTTATCCATTGGGCGTCAATTATTACTCGTCAATATTGCACACCACAGATGGGTATGCCTACCAGACTGAGCTCAAGGCCATGCTGGAGGAGTGGGCCACACAAAACGCCGTGCACACAGTTATACTTAGTGCTGAGATGGAGCAGCAGGAATGGGCAACCCAAGAAATCAGGGCTGCAGGGCATACCTGTTGGTCCTACCCCATCAACTACGCCAACATGCATCTTGCAGATGTATGTCCCTAAAATTTTGGTTCTGCCCTCAGGCGCTTAAAGCCTGCCACCTACAACAAACTATGCACCCAAATTGATAAGGGTTGTGGGCTTTTCCCTTCCGTGTCCGTCCAGGACTTATTTGATCTCATCATCTTCTATACAAGTGATAGTGATAAGTCCAGAAAGGACTCTCGCCTTCCCCCCTTGCCCATCTATCCGTTTTGTCAAGCCCGCATACGTGATGGAAGAAGAATTTGAGCAATTGAAGCAATCAGCTCTTGCTGCCCCTTCCCAGTCAACAAACCCTGCCTCCCCAACCCCCCATCAAGCCACACGCCTTCCAACTCTGACTCCCAAGCCACTACCAATCCCTCCACTATCTCTGATGCCGCCCCTTTCACAGGCGCAGATGAAGACAATGTTCATTCCGCCCATTCCCTCCCCTTCCCATCCTTTGATCAGTAAAATAAATCTTTTCTTTGTGACAACTTATTAAAATTGATATCTCTCTTTCAATTCATAATTAATAATATTTTCTTTTTACATTATCAACATTTCCCATAATTAATACAATTTTGTACATTTTACAAATAGCTTAAAATTATTAGCATACATATTTTTCATCATCATTAATAAAAAAAGACAATAAACCTAATATTTCAAGAGAATATAGCAATTAGACGTCAACTCCTGATATTTAGAAATTATGTGCATAAATCAATGCATTTTGATTAATAAAATTCATTGTAAACTTGGCCTTTTTCATTGTAATTTATTAAAAAAGATTTTGTTTATATTAGAGAGCCATTAACGCTTAGTACAAATATTGAAAATTAGTGCATTTTATAGCCTTTATATTTATCTATTGGTAATAATTCTGTAAACTTTTTAGTTGGATTTTGCGAGGTAATAATAATGTAATGGGTTAACAAATTACTATTATTGTCATTAATTGGCTGATTTTCTTTGCTGTGGCAATTTTGCATTTTCTGATATTTACACACTAGTATCCAATTGGTTGGCTTCACATCCATTTGTACAGGCAATAGAAAAACAAGCTGCCACCCTGACCACATCCAGTCTCGGGGTGGTGGCTTGTTTGCTTATTGCCTGTGCAATTGGATGTGAAGCCAACCAATTGGATACTAGTGTGTAAATATCAAAAAATGCACAATTGCCACGTCAAAGAAAATCAGCCAATTAATGACAATAAACAGTATTCTGTTAAGACATTACATTATTATTACCTTGCAAAATCTGACTAAGAAGTTTACATAATTATTATCAATAGGTTAATATAAAGGCTGTAAAATGCACTGTATTAATATTTGTACTAGGCAGTAATGGCTCTCTAATATAAAAACAGTCTATTTAATTAAATTACAATGGAAAAGGCCAAGTTTACAATGGATTTTATTAATCAAAATGCATTGATTTATACACATAATTTCTAAATATAAAGATTTGATGTCTAATTGCTATATTCTAATGCAATATTTACGTTTATTGTCTTTAATTTATTAATGATGATTAAAAATATGTATGTGTTGAAGGTAGTACTATAAAAAACAGCTTTTTGATGACATCCAAACATAATGTCAAATATTTACACACTTATCAATGAAATTAGAGTCAGCCCTCCAAAAGGTTGTTGAGCTTGAATACAACATCAGGGAAATTGTGGTAAATGAACCGGGAAATGAGTGAAGAGCCTTGGTCCAGCAAAAGGAAATTGCAAAAAATAGCCTGGGAATAATAGTTAATGAAGAACACAAGGAAATAATTTTAAATCTTCAAAAGGAAATACTCAAGCAGCTAGATTTCAAAAGTAAAAGTTACAACTCATGGGAATTTGTGAAAACCAACAGAAAGAATACTCAAAAAATCAAATTTATTGAAGGAAATAAAAATTTCAAAGGAAATCAACACAAATGAAGAGGAAACTGACCAAATGGAAACAGACAAAAACAAAACTCAGTCAAGAAGCAGGAGTGCTTCAAGAAATACAAAAATTTTATCAAATGAAAACCAAGAAGAAACAAGAGTTGCAAGAAATATAAGAAAAATTAAGCCTAGGAAAATTAATGAAGAGCAGCCAACACTCATGAAATTTGCTGAGGTGGCGCCTGTGGCTGAGGGGCCACATGTCATGAATGACATTTCAATACTTATATTGAAAACCCAAGAGTCAACTCCCAGTCCCCTGAAGGCGGATTGAACCCCCCAGGACAGTCCAGGACCCACCAATCTGTTAAGTCACAGACTTGAATTGTTAAGTTGCCCCGCAACCCGCCGGCCTAATACTGAGGATTGCCCAAATGATTGCCAGATTGCCACCAAACTGGTACCACTGTAGACCCATACCTACACAGGAAATGTGGTCTGCCTAAAGGAGGTTGGGAAAAGACCTGCTACTAGCCCTGTCAACAAACACCAGCTGTTGCCAGTCTCCAGTCCAGAAAAGGTATTGCAATTGGCCAACTCAGGTGACATGGTGAACAACAGCGGCAAAATAAAGCACTGCCACTTCTGTTCCCCAGAGCCAGTCCAGCCAAGAACCACCAAACCGGTGCCA
Source organism: Entomophthora muscae (assembly GCA_014839935.2). Lineage (NCBI taxonomy): Eukaryota > Fungi > Entomophthoromycota > Entomophthoromycetes > Entomophthorales > Entomophthoraceae > Entomophthora > Entomophthora muscae. Next base: position 241,628 of record QTSX02001516.1, on the reverse strand, counting down.
TTGAGGGCCCAGACCTACGCAGAAGCTGTGGCTTGGGCGAGGTCCACTACTAGCCCTGCCAATAAGCACCAACTGCTGCCAGTCCCCAGTCCAGAATGAGAAATGCAATTATCCCGCTCAGTCAACATGGTGAACCAAAGTGGTGAAATTAAGCATTGCCACTTCTGTTCACCAGAGTGTACCCAACCAGAACCTGATGCCCTCCAGACCCTAAGCCAAGATCCATGCCCTACCAGCAAACCGCCCATGGACCTGAAGCCTGCAAAAAGCAAAGAAGCAAAATCACATGGTATAAGAACACTGGCAGTGTGGTGATGACCACATTGTCATTTTTGATAATGAAGTTTATGAACCTTTGGTTTGGACAAATTCTACCCTATCTAGTCTTAGTCATCTTCCATCTTAACTCCGGCCAAGTAGACAACCAGGCCGCTGCCCCCTCCAGAGACCAACCTGCCAAACCGCCCCAGGCATTATACTGTCCCCAGGGAGCCCTCTTTGGACCTGTGCACTTTACTGAATACCTGCCCAACCCGGCCTATTTGGAGTACAATTTGGAAACCATCCTCATTGCCAATCCAGTGGCAAGGACTAGAAGTACCAAATACATAGGACACAAAGTAAAGAGGATTGAGATATCACCCTTATTGTTCAAGGACAAGTACAACTACCTACTAGCTTAATTTGTTCCCATGACTCTGTCATTAACCCCAAGACCAGTACGCCCACTGGAACCTACTGCTGCAACCAAGACCAACTCTACCCAACTGTTTGGAGTACTCTACATTACTTTGACAGGATTAGTGGATTTTATGATCCCCAACTCCAGACCCTGGTCCTTGCTTGGGTGATCTGTATATTATATTATCAAGTTAGCACCCATTCTATGGTGGGCCTTACCCGCCGGCTTGGCCACATCTCACCCTGAGCCGCCCAATGCCTCTACCTATGACTGGCTTCCTGAAATTATGAAAATCTTCTACAAACATGGTAACCTGGTCCCCAAGATGTTGTTAACACTTGGGGCAACTTGTATGCTTTTTTTGTGATAATCACTTATTATACCCATAAGGTAATTACCTCCCTGATATTCTCATGGATGAAGAACCAACCCACCCAAGAATTGAAAGACCCCACACTTGGGGCAGAACACCAGAACCCAGCCACATCAAAAGTGCAAAATGTGATAGTGAACCGGACCACAACCAAGGTGGATATGCACCAGATGGGCAAACTCACCTTAGAAGAAGCTCGCCAATCCATGCCCTTCCTCTGCCTCTACTTCCAAACCAATGCCAACTCCTACCCCAGTGACAATGAGAAATTCTTGGGGGTGGCCGCCATGTTATCAGGAGACGCACTGGATTGGTTCAGGAAACCACCGCTGAAGATGGTGAATTTTGCCTTGACTATTTGAGATTTGAGGCCAAACTCATGAGCACTGGCAATGACCAAGATACCAGATACTATGCGCTGAACTCTCTGTTAGAGATCCGTCAAGCAATCCGCCCTATCCAAGCCTATATCAATGAGTTCCTTAAACTTAGGACACCCCCCAACTTGAAGATGAATTATCTACCATTATCTTCATAAAGGGAGTTAATTCAGCCATGAAAGACCTGTTGAAGCACCACCTGCCTACACTGAGCCTGGAGGAACTACTAACCCTATGCAAAGGCCTGAGTCTAAACCAAGAAGCACAGAACTTGTACCCTGCCCAAGCTGGCAGGGCCATGATGCCCAATCAACCAGGAATGTCCCCTGACAAGTTACAACATCACTATTGAGAAGGGTTGTGTTTCTAATGCCATGAGGTCAGACACCTAACCAAAGCATGCCCTAAGAAGAAATCATTTGCTGTATTCTTAGCACAAATAAACACCTCTGCACAATCTTATAAATTCATCCAAGTGACCACAGACCGTGCGGGGATCAAGCACCAGATTAAAGCCTTTATTGACACGGGAGCTGATGAAAGCTTCATTGACGTCAACCTGGCAAAGAAACTAGGATTAACAGCTTCAGAGCTCAGCCTACAAGTAACCATGTGAAACAGTTCTCTGGACACTGGCTACAAATGTGAACAGGAACTTCCTTTGAAAATTGGAAAGAGCGTGTATCTGACCCCCTTGATCCTCTTGCCGGGATTGCCACATCCTCTAGTACTGGGCAACTTGTGGTCCAACAGACATAGCCTGATTCTAAACTATTGTGAGCAGACCGCCACTTTGGGACAACCTGAGTCTTATGATATTGTTCCATTCTGTATAAGCCATGGCAGAGCACCAAACAACAGACTCTTAATCATAAAGATGGAACCCAGCGTTGGGACACTACCCACTGCCTTGCAGAAATGGGGCCATGTATTTAGTAAAGAAGAGGCCACAAAACTACCCAGCCACTCAATCTACAACCACACTATAGATCTGCTACCAGGTACCCAACCACATCACAGCCTCATATATAGCTGCAATCACTGCAAGCAAGCGGCCTTGAAAGCTTACCTGGAGGATTTGACAAAAAAAGGGCTTCATCCGAGTGTCAAAGGTCCCCTGCTTGTCACCCATGCTGTTTGTAGGGAAGAAAGATGGCAGAATGCGTCCCTGCGTGAACTACCAGAAGCTGAATAATATTACTGTGAAGAACCACTATTCCATTTTCAACGCCAACAACCTTTGCAACATACTAACTGGAACCCAAGTGTGCTAAAAAATTGACCTGAGAGACACTTTCAACCAGATTAAAATCAAGGAGCGGGAAAAATACAAGATGGCTTTCAAAACCAGATATGAGTTGTACAAATACCTAGTAATGCAATTTGGCCTATGCAACACCCCCAGCACTTTCCAAAGGATGATTAACACTGTGTTGCAACTGAACCAATAAGGATTCAGTATTTGGAATTGGGAAAGACAACAGTCTAATAGAAAGGACAGAGTAATAAGAATAAGGTATTAATTATTGTAGAATATTGTGATTAATATACCATATGGGGAAAGCCATAAGGCCACACTGGGGTGGCATGGTGGGAAGTTCCATGTAAGGTTTGAGGCCAAGGAATAACTTGTGCAGGGATCAGCAAGTCAAATTGGTAGCACTCCTAATTAGGATGAAGTACCTGCCACTCAATATTGCCATCATATTAGTTCATGTTGTTAGATACGTCAAGGGTCAATGTAAGGTCTCATAGTTTTTGGAAGGTGGTTATAGACTAAAGCTTTAATACTGTTGATATTTATGTTGGTCAAATACAAAAAGATAGGTAAAGTTTGTAGTAACAACTGGAATAGGGCTCCTAGAAGCTTGTAGGAGGTAAAATAATGACTGAAGCAATTGATTAATCCTAAGAAAATAAAATAGAACCCAGTCTTAATGACTGAGGACTTGGTCAAAAAGTCAATTTCTAAGTCAGGGAATTGCTCACCACTAGTTGGAGGGTTAAAACCATCAATAATCAGATTGTGTGTATTATTATAGAAATTACCTAACTGGTGAAATAGAAAGTCAAAAGGAATCATAAGATTGAAGAAAGAAAAGAAATAAGTTAACTGAATTAAAAAGGAAAACACAAGCCACAAAACCTAACAAGTACCTTTTTTGAGGTGCAAGTCAAACAATCTCAACTTACTGTTGAGATTGGAAAACCAAGCCTTTTTATTTACTTGGTATTTGAGGTGCAGAATTGAGGTGAGATACTTAACCAAAATTGGCTATAAAAAATGATGGAAGAAAAAAAACCGCAGAAACACATGTTTCTTATGGTTTAAACTTAAAAAGTTAGAGCCTGGCGTAAAGGAGGCAACAGAAGGGCATTAGTACTTGGCAGGAGGTCAGAGAAAGAGCAAAAAGCAGAAGAGCGGGGAAAAACCTGGTCCAAGGATGCTGGTGTAAGCAGGAAAGCAAAAAAGGTATTCAGGTTTTGGATTTGAATTATTATTACTAACATCTTAGGTCTGCAGCTCAAAACTTGGCCAGACAAAAACAAGGTAAGCTTCAAACTTAACACTAACTGTAAAAAATAGAAAGAATGTTGCCAGTCAAGGGAGAATGAAAATAAGGAATCTTTCTGAAAAAATGAGCCAATCTTAACCCAATTCTTCAAAAGTAAAATAATGGAGTCCAAGGAAAAATCTAGCAGCAAAAAATAGAAAGGAGAATCCTGACAGGCAACTCATCAAAAGCCCCCTGTGTATTGTAAGATACATTAGCAGGCAAGTCTTTGAAGTTTGGTTGCAACACCTAGCCTTGCCCCTGCTTGTTGTCAGACACCAAGACCGGAGTCTGCGGGAGGTCTGGGAAGGTCTGGGAAGGTCCGCACAAACAGCCTTTGTGTGGGGATGGCGCGGCAGGGGCGCAAGCAATCATGGTGAAGCTTCTTGGTATTTCCTTAGGCGTCTTTGAGTTGATAGGTATGATTGTCATAGACAGCAGCTATCTTGAATGGCCCTAGGTGGTTGGACTCCAAATTGGCAGAATTGGGGTTGAGGGTGTAGACGGGGTCACCTATGGCGTATCTAGCTTTGAGGTGCTTCATTCCTCCTGCAATCCGCTTGTGTTTGATTTCCTGGGCTTTGGCACGCCATTGATCAAAGGATAGAGTTGTTACTAGGGGAGGCTTGTTGGGAACCTTGGACCATAGCTTTCCCTGTTCAACTCCTGTCAGACTGTCAGGCGTCCCAAAGGCCAGGGTGCTGGGGCTGAACCCTGTGCCCCTGTTGATTCTTGCTTGCAGGATAAGTAGAGCAGTGGGCAGGTGTTCAGTCCATGCGGTGTTAGGGTGCTCATGTGAGAGCTTGGCAATCAATTGAACCAGTGAGTCATTTAACTGTTCCACACGTCCATTGGCTTGGGAATGGTAGGGGGTTATAACTATACATTGGAGCACATTCTTGGTGCAGTATGCCTTCATGATGTGCCCAACAAGTTCAGGGCCTCCATCTGTAATGAGACGTTTGGGTTGCCAAAAGAGGGCCACAATTTCCTTGCCAATAACACAGGTGATGGTGGTGGCAGTGTGGTTGGTTGTTGCCCAGCCCACTGGCCAGCAAGTGAAGTAGTCAATGGAAGTGATAATGTACTTCTTTCCCAGTTTGTCTTCAGGGAGTGGCCCCACAATGTCAAGGGCCCACTGCTTGAAGGGTTCCGTGGCCTTGATGGGCAGGACAGACTTGGGGGGGTGCATGTTTAGCAGTATTCTTCTCCCAGAGCACACATGTTTTGAGGAGGTCCAAGATGTCTTGACGCATGCGCGGCCACCAAACCTTCCGTTTCATTATCTCAAAGAGGCTACAGCCTCTGATGTGACCCAGGGTTTGGTGGTAGTGCAATATTGTGTCACCTTGTTGTGTGGTAGGAATGTAAGGCGTCTTTTCACCTGTCTCTGCCTGACAACAGACGTTACCAGAATCAGTGGTGAACTGACTTTTGTTGTCCTTCAATTTGGAGATGGTTACCAAGTTAAGGCCTTCATAGCAAGTCACCTCAGGGCGGAGGTAAAGCATGGGGTTTGAAGGTAGCACCTTCCAGATAACAGCGCCACTTCTCAACGCAGTGCACAATTGCCGCCAACTCCTTATCATGGATGGGATAGCAATATACCGAGTTGGTAAGTTTCCTGGATTCATATGCCACGGGGAGAAAGACGCCATTGTCAGTTTCTACCCTTAGCACACTCCCTATGGCCCTTTCAGAGGCATTGGTCTTGAGTTTGTACTGAAAGTTTTGATTGGGAAACTGTAGCACTAGCGCTGTTGTGAGTCTTTGCTTCAACATTTCAAAGACTCAATTTCTAGCAGAGGTCCAGTGGAAGTGCTACTTAGTGTTGAGGAGCCCAGTGAGAGGCGCAATTAGTTCCCTGCAATTGAGAATGAACTTGTGCACGTAGGCAACCATGCCTAGGAATGTCCGCACCTGGCCCACATCAGTGGGGGGCGGCATGCTGGTGATTGCCTTGATTTTGGAAGGGTTGGGCTTTATCCCTTGGGCATAGATAGTGTGCCCAAGGAATAACAGCTCTAACTTGAGAAACTTGCATTTGGAGGGTTTAGCTTTTAGCTGGTTTTTCCAAAGGGTGTTGAGGACAGCACGGAGGTGTTGGAGGTGTGTGGTTTGTTCTTGACTGAAGACAATAATGTTGTCAAGGTACACAACCACACATTTTCCAATCAGGTCCTCAAATGCTTTGTTCATCAACATGGCAAAGGTAGAATGAGCGTTGATCATTCCAAAGTTCATGACACAACACTCAAACAACCCGTAGCGCGTGCAGAAGGCAGTTTTTGCCTCATCCCCTGGTACAATGTGGACCTGGTTGTACCCTGCAGTGAGATCACACTTGCTAAAGACCTTTGCACCTTCAAGTGTATCAAACAGGTCGTCAATCAGCAGCAGGGGGTACTTATTCTTAACTGTCACCTCATTTGGGGCACAGTAGTCTGTGACCAGGCAAAGGGACCCGTCCTTCTTGGCTACAAAAAAGGAAGATGTCCCGTATGGAGAGAGCAAGGGGCAGGCAGAGGGTCTCATCTTATTTTGGTGTAAGACGGTATAATGGTTGTGCTTTAGGTAACAATCCTTGAAGTTGTACAGCGTGCTGGATCTCCCAGGGAGGGGGTAGTTGTTCAAGTGTCTCACTGAATACATCCTTGTACTCCTTGAGGAGTGCAGCAAGCTCTGGTGATGAGGAGGCCAAGGGAGGGACCACAGATGGTTCAGCACGGATAACTTTGACTGAGCATTGGTTAAAGTCTAGTTTTCCCCCCTTGAAATTGTACAAGCCTGTCTCTGTTATTCTGACAAACACAGTATCATGGAGTAACTTGCTCATTTCCACAGGGTAGATCTGGAACCCCACCCCATTTCTATTGAGGATGATGACAGAGGTATCCCAGTCAATGTAGGGACAGTTGTGACAAAGCCATTCAAGGTCAGCAATTATGTTGTGGCTGAGCCCTGCCATTATTGGCCCAGAGAGCTTAACCTGGACGTTCCCCATTCTCACAGAGAAGGGTACTGTCTTGTGGGTGATTGCAACTCTGAGGGAGTCAGCTACTTGTACTGCCTTGAACCTGCTTGGCAATTGGTCCGATTTTTGAGAGTCAGCAAACACCTGATCTACCATAGTGCAGTCAGCCCTGGTATCTACCAGTAATTTGTGGGTTTTCCCATGGAAACAGAAGGGATAGGACAAGTGTGTTACTTTATGTGAGGAGTGACTTGCTTGCAATACAGGGTCATCACTGTGGACTTGAAAGACATCCAGGGTTTTGACTTCATGAATGTTATAGTTGCAGGGATTTTTGCAAACAGGGATTGAGAGGATGGGTCAGGTGGGGCCGTAGGGCCTCTTGTTGCTACAACCCCCAGGCTTTTCCCGGATCCTCAATTTGCGCAAGCTGGAGCTCCCCCTTGTGGGGGCGTTTAGTCCCATTATCCTGCTGACGGGGCTGGCGGCGGCCTACTTGATTGTGGCCATTGCCAGGTGTTGTACGTGGTTGGGATGGAGCGTCACTGGTACGGCAGAAGCCCATTGAGGCCTGGTTGTTAGCCTCCATGATGGCCTTATAGCAGTCATCAATGGAGGTGCAGCAACCTACAGGGACCCACTTGCAGATATGGGGCTTTAACCCATTGACAATGAAGGTGAGTAGCATTGCATTTCCGTCAGTCACAGCTTTGGGGGCGGCAGCAAGAGCTTGTTGACAGGCAGCAAGGTACTCAGGAACAAACCCAGTTTGTTTGATTGCTAGAAGAGGAGTCCCCACTACAATGGGGGAGAAGGTTTTGCTGTAGCAGGACTTGGCGGCATCTTGGAATGCTGCCCAGGTAACGTCAAGTTCTTGACTGGCCCAGTTGGTGAACCACACAGCGGCAGGCCCCGTGAGGCAACCAGACACAGTGGTGACCCACATGGGCTCAGGAACCTGACAGATTCAGAGGCGGGTTTCAGTAGATTGGAGCCAACTGACAATGCTGGCCCCTTTGACGCCACCAGCAAAGGATTCTAGCTGAAGGTTGAGCATGTGTTGGGACAGGTCTGACTGGGGTGGGGTGACGCTGGTGTCACGCTGCCCAAGGCGGAGCCAATTGTACACGCTGATGAGAACTAGCTGGTCTTGATAGATGACATATCTGTTAGGGATGTCCCCCTCAGGGATTGGTAGGAAGGTCTCTTGTTGGGGAGTAGCCATACAGCCCGTACTCTGTCCTTTCTTGGGGGGATTTTGTTTTAGGTAGGGTGTAAACCTAATTCTGCTATCACTGTTGCAACTGAACCAATGAGAATTCAGTATTTGAAATTGGGGAAGACAACAGTCCAATAGGAAGGACAGAGTAATAAGAATAAGGTATCAATTATTGTAGAATATTGTGATTAAATACCATATGGGGAAAGCCACAAGGCCACATGGGGGTGGCATGGTGGGAAGTTCCATGTAAGTTTCAAGGCCAAGGAATAACTTGTGCAGGGATCAGCAAGTTGAATTGGTAGCGCTCCTAATTGGGATAAAGTAACCGCCATTTGATATTGCCATCATATTAGTTCATGTTGTTAGATACGTCAAGTGACAACTCATTGAGCGCCTCCTGTTTATTGTAAGATACATTAGCAGGCAAGTATGAAAGCTTGGTTGCAACAACTGTCCTAGGGTAATATCTTGACCACTTTTGTGTTGCGTACTTAGACAACATCCTCATCTAAAGCAAGATTCACAAGGAACACCTGCACCACCTGGACCTTATACTCAAAAAACTCTCCCAAGCAAACTTACACGCCAAGCTTAAGAAATGTGAATTCTTCCAGTCCAAGGTTGAATTCCTGGGATACATAGTGAAGACCGGCGGGTTTGCAATGGCAAAGGACAAAGTAGAAGCAATAACGTCTTGGCCAATGCCCAAATGTAGGAAAGATGTGAGAAATTTTTTGGGCCTGGCAAATTATTGCAGGGATTTAATCCAAAAAATTTCTCAGATCACCCTGCCCTTGACCTGCCTGTGCTCTGACAAGGTCACCTTTGTCTGGACTCCAGAATGCACCACCACTTTTGAGACCCTGAAGCTTGCCTTCATCTCTGCCCCTGTCCTGGCCATGCCTGACCCATCCAAGCATTTTGTGCTAGAAACTGACACTGACTTTGCGGTGGAAGGGGCCCTTAAGCAGGAAGGAGGGTTAGTATGCTACATCCTGTAGCATATTACTCCAAGAAGATGCTGCCTTCCAAAGGAAACTACCCAATCTATGACAAGGAGATGCTCGCTATACTGAAGACCCTGAAACATTGGCGCTGGTACCTATGTGGTGCCAAATTTCCAGTAAAAGTCTTAACCAACCACAAGAACTTGGTTTACTTCTTTAAACCCAGACAGCTAAACCATAGACAGGCCAGATGGGCCTTGGGACTGGCTGACTATACCTTGACCATTGACTACAAGCCTGGGAAGGTGAATGTGGTACCTGACACCCTGAGTAGAAGAGCCAATCTGACTCCTTCCTCTACAGAAACTAAGGACCACAACACACATGTCCTCCTCAACCTGGCCAGCCTAGGCATCCAACTGATGTACATGAAAATCATGGCCCACAAACCTGACTAATTGAGGCGCAAAAACAAGACAAATAGTCAGCGGACCTTGTTGCTGACTTGACCTCAGACCCAGAGAGCTGCCACCACAAGAAAGGATTCTTGCTGAAAGGAACCACCCTGCTACTAAACAACTGGATCTATGTACCAGAAAGTGAAACAAGGACCAAGGTACTCATTGACTATCATGACTCAGAGATGACCGGCCACCCTGGCAGACTCAAGACACTCCAATGATTTAAGAAGAATTACACTTGGCCCCAACTGGACAAAGACGTGGCTGCCTAGATTGAAGGCTGTGAGACATGTGGAAGAACCAAAACCCGTAGATCCAAACCTGAAGGCCTGCTAAGACTGCTAGACATACCAGCGGGACCCTGGCAGTCTGTTTCAATGGATTATATTGTAGAACTACCCCTCTCCAATTTGTTCAATGCCATCCTGGTCATGGTAGACAGGCTTACTAAGATGTCCTATTTCATACCTACCACCACTCATTGCACCGCCGCAGAGACAGCTAGACATTTCCACGACTGCATCCTAACCCAACATGGCACTCTGTCAGAAATTATCACTAATAGGGGCCCTCAATTTACCTCAAATTATTGGACTAAAGTGATGAAGAACTTAGGGGTAAAACGCTGTGTATCCACCTCATACCACCCACAGACTGATGGCCAGACTGAACAAGTAAACCAAATACTCAAACAATATCTATGATGGTACGCCAACACCAATCAAGATAACTGGGCTGAGATGCTATCCATGGCACAGTATGCCTACAACAGCAAAGACCACACATCTACTGGAATGTCCCCCTTCAAAGCTAATTATGGTTTTGAACCATCTTGGGACCCCAGTATTGGTAGTAAGACAATAAACCTGTCAGGAAAAACCTGGATTGAACAGATACACAACACCTAACAAACCTGTCTTAAGAACCTGACCCGTGCAGTCCAGCCTTATAAGGCTTTTGCTGACAAAAAAGGATCCCTGGGAACCCGTTGAAGGTAGGAGACAAAGTCTACTTGGACTCTCAAAATGTGCCCCTGACTGTCCCCTGCCAGAAGTTAGCCCACAGAAGAAGTGTCCCCTACAAAATCACCAAGCTAGTAGGTGAAGTAGCATTTGAACTAGAATTACCCCCTTGTGGAAAAAACATAACATCTTACACTGCACACTTCTATTCAAGAAAGAAGGAAAATTACTCCCCCACCAGAAACTCAAGACTGACCCTCTTCCCATCCAAGTAGGACGCTCTGAAGAATACAAAGTTGAATATGTTCATGGAGACTGAACCCACTATAAAACTCTCCAGTACTACGTCAAGTGGAAGGGATATCCACCCAAGGAAAGTACCTGGGAACCATTAAGCAACCTACCCAACGCCCAACTAGCAATCCAACAATACCTTGGGAAGAAGGCCAGGAAGGAAGGAACCCCCAGGAAGGAAGGGGATGATGTCATGAATGACATTTAATACTTGTATTGAAAACCCAAGAGTCAAACTCCAGTCCCCTGAAGGCGGATTGAACCCCCCCAGGACAGTCCAGGACCCGCCAATCTGTTAAGTCACAGACTTGAATTGTTAAGTTGCCCCGCAACCCGCCGGCCTAATACTGAGGATTCCCCAAATGGTTGCCAGATTGCCACCAAACTGATACCACTGGAGACCCATACCTACACAGGAAATGTGGTCTGCCTAAAGGAGGTTGGGAAAAGACCTGCTACTAGCCCTGTCAACAAAAACCAGCTGTTGCCAGTCTTCAGTCCAGAAAAGGTATTGCAATTAGCCAACTCAGGTGACATGGTGAACAACGGCAGCAAAATAAAGCACTGCCACTTCTGTTCCCCAGAGCCAGTCCAGCCAAGAACCACCAAACCGGTGCCATTGAGGGCCCAGACCTACGCAGAAGCTGTGGCTTGGGCGAGGTCCACTACTAGCCCTGGCAATAAGCACCAACTGCTGCCAGTCCCCAGTCCAGAATGAGAAATGCAATTATCCCGCTCAGTCAACATGGTGAACCAAAGTGGTGAAATTAAGCATTGCCACTTCTGTTCACCAGAGTGTACCCAACCAGAACCTGATGCCCTCCAGACCCTAAGCCAAGATCCATGCCCTACCAGCAAACCGCCCATGGACCTGAAGCCTGCAAAAAGCAAAGAAGCAAAATCACATGGTATAAGAACACTGGCAGTGTGGTGATGACCACATTGTCATTTTTGATAATAAAGTTTATGAACCTTTGGTTTGGACAAATTCTACCCTATCTAGTCTTAGTGATCTTCCATCTTAATTCCAGCCAAGTAGACAACCAGGCCGCTGCCCCCTCCAGAGACCAACCTGCCAAACCGCCCCAGGCATTATACTGTCCCCAGGGAGCCCTCTTTGGACCTGTGCACTTTACTGAATACCTGCCCAACCCAGTCTATTTGGAGTACAACTTGGAAACCATTCTCATTGCCAACCCATTGGCAAGGACTAGAAGTACCAAATACATAGGACACAAAGGAAAGAGGATTGAGATACCACCCTTATTGTTCAAGGACAAGTACAACTACCTACTAGCATAATTTGTTCCCATGACTCTGTCATTAACCCCAAGACCAGACTGCCCACTGGAACCTACTGCTGCAACCAAGACCACCTCTACCCAACTGTTTGGAGTACTCTACATTACTTTGACAGGATTAGTGGATTCCATGATCCCCAACTCCGGACCCTGGTCCTTGCTCAGGTGATATGTATCTTATATTATCAAGTTAGCACCCATTCTATGGTGGGCCTTACCTGCTGGCTTGGCCGCACCTCACCCCCAGCCACCCAATGCCTCTACCTATGACTGGCTTCCTGACACCACAGGGGAAACAATTAGTAAGTCTTTTTATGTTTTATTTATATTTATTTTAGTCATCACCAGGAATGGGGACAAGGTCACAGAAGTGGCAGCTTTTACGCCAAGTTTGTTCTACGGGGGTACCAGTCACTGGTAGCCCCTGTAAAACAAATAAATAAAAACCAAATAAATAAAACAATTCAAAAGAATATGAATAATTTTTCAAGTATTGAAGCTAAAGATAGGGAATATTTACCACCCGTGGAGTGCTTGCCATAGTTAAGAGAAGCATATGTAATAGGATCAAATATCAACTTCAAATAAATGAATGGAATTTGCAGGGATGTCAAGCTAAACTTTGATGAATATATCTATGAAAGCATTCAACTATTCCCATTTGCAAACATCAAGAAATATAAAAAAATTTAATAAAAATCAACTTTCAAATAGGAACTGAATATCTAAAAACTGAAATTTTTAATGAAGTATTTAAGGCATTGTCAAACAAATTCAGGGACACAGTCCTTGTGAACACATTTAAACCTTTATTAATTTTGTTTGCCAAGGCATGGGGGGCTGATTCAAGTCAGGCGCCCCCCGGAACCCTCTTCAAATTCAATCAAACATCCTATATCAATAGGTAAGTTCAAGTCTTCAAAAAATTGTGCATTTTCTCAGAAAAATATACCTTGCAAAGAATCCATTTTGCGGTCTACCTGAGAATCCTTCTCCACTGCATATTAAAAACCAATGTCAAAAATTTAGAGGATGTACCTATTCAAATGAATATTTGCCGCGTAGCCCTTGGCTGCCAGAAGACACTGCGGGGATATAGGACAGTTGAGCACGTCCTTTATGACTCATTTGCAATGGCAACGTTATACATGTACTATGTGCCCCCCAAAAATCTATTAATCAATTCACTCACACACCTTCTTTTTATTAAACATTCAATAATCACCAGGGTACAGGGCGCCACCCCTCTAGCAATTGCATCCAGGGTTGTCCACCACGTACAGAAGAGTATGTGGATCCAATTAGATGCTCTAGCCAAAAATTTAATTTCAGGGTATAATTCCCCAGAATAATAACATTCCCTTTGCAATTAGTATCCCCTCAATAAATATTTTTCCCTTGCAAATTAAATTTTATTTTTTAATTTTTTATATTTTAATACTAAAATTTTAATATTGAAATATGTAATATTAAAATTTTTATAGTAAAATTTTAAATTTAAATATTTAAATATTTAAATTTTAGTATCTAAAAGTTAATATTAAAATTTTAATAATACATATTTCAATATTAAAATTTTTAATTATAATATTTCAATTTTGAATATATCACAGTTAAATAAAAATAGTTAAATTTTGAGTATTTAAACTTTAATAGATAGCTTTTAAGATTTATAATTATAATTTTACTTTTAATATTTTAATATTTTTTAAATTTTAGTAGGTAAATTATAATATTAATATATCTAAATATATTACAAGACATTAGTTAAAGTTGTGACCATGTCAAATAATAAAAATAAGTTATTAATGTTTTTATTTACTAGCTTGTTGAGTACAGGTTCACTTATTACATATAAAAACAACAAGAATTGAATTTATCCGCATTGTGTGGCCCACTCCACTTATATTCTAAACAAGTGATTGTTTAGAACTCAGATTACCTTTCCCTTGTAATATGATTTGATAAACATATTCAATATACTTGAACTGCATCCTAAGTACAAATTAGTAAGGAATACATAAAAATCATTGGTTGCTGTGTCATGTGGCTATAGAGGCACTGATTTAATAAGGATCAAATGATGACCTGCAAGGTCCTATTTGTGGCCTAACAAAGCCAAAGTACTAACAAGGATTCACAATTGTTTAAATAACATTAATCTATTTCTATCTTTTTTAATTTATTTATTTGTTAGCACAACAGTCAATATAATATTCAGTGCATTATAATAAAAATATATTCCTCTTACCTAGTATAATTAATTTTACTTACCTTTTCTACATATTCTTATATGTCTATAATAAAATCAAACATCACCTCATTATATATAAATAATAATTTTTAGGTCCTAATAAAAACAAAATAAATAAAAATAAAAACCAGAGCACCCATTTATTTGATTGGCTTGGAGGCCAGGGCTTTGGGGAGGACGGATTCTGAGTGCTTGTAAAAAGCCGCCACCACATTGGGTGGCATTGCAAATTGACTGACCTCAAGAACATTGAATAGATCCTCAGTTTCCTGAGGAAGGCCTTGTTTAAACTTATTCTTGATCCAACCAAACACCTCCTCAATTGGGTTCAAAAATGGAGATACAGGGGGAGGAAGAAAAGTCTCATTGGGCAGTCAACCAGGCGTTGGTTGGCCAAATGGCTATTTTTATTGATTGGCGGAAACTTGAACAAAACCAGATCCACTTTGTGGAGCCTGACATTATCCAGCACAACAATGTTGGTTGTACTGTGGTAGTTGATCCAGAGATACTCCTTGAAAACTCAGAGAAAATTGAGAAAAGTCCCACTATTGTGGGAACCCTTGATCATTTGGTATTGATCCAACCTGCAAGGACCAAGAAGCGCAACCATTGAATAGGTCTGGGAACAGACAGCTGCACAATGGGCTACGCCGTCCTTGGAACTCTTCTTAACCCACACATGCCTAGACCTGAGTGAGGAGGAAAACGGCAATTTGTTGATATAGAAGAACTGGACATTCCCAGTCTTCTTTAGTGCCAGATATGTCTTGGCATAAATACGTCAATCCTCAATGGTCTTCTCATTGTTTCTGTTGTATGGAAAAACTCCCAGTACTTTCCAGGACAAGCCCAAATTAACCATTGTTTTGTAAACAAGGGTTTTGGAAACAGAAAGCCCAAACTCTGTGGCAAGCATTGATTGGACAACAAGCGTGTCCAGGTGGCAATCCTTGGCTACCCACTGCTTGATTGCTTTGATATCAACGGGCTGAAGGAGTTTGGGCTGGCGCTTAGCCTTGATGGATTCTGCAATTTGCCCGGTATTGCCATACTTGGTGTTGATGTTGGCAATGTATCTGGCTGTAACACCAAATTGGGACGCAATATTCCAAACCGCCATTCCCCCATTTAAGCAGTTGAGGAGAGCTTCATGCTCACTATCTGTCAACCAACGCTGGCCCTTGGCAGGTACCACAGCATCCTGGCTAGCAGGCTCAACACAGGGGATGGGGACCTTTGTGTAGAAGGTGGGATCACGCTTGCTTGCAGTGGCGCTGTCAATGGTTGAATACACAATAGGTGCAGATGGCTCAACAGTGGAGACCAATGGCTCATAGGTGGTGTCAAAGACACGGGGGCAGTAAGTAGCAACTCTTGGATCAAGAGTGCGGGGCCAGGTGACAACTGGGTATACAGTGGAGGTGTATGTAACCTCATTATTCCTGATGACCTTTGTGTAAGAGACTTTGGTTGCAGGCCTTGAGAGAAGCTTCTTTCTGGGATTAAGGCTGTGTGATCTGGCTTGGGATGTGGGAGGTTGTTGACTGGCGCTGACGCCATGGGAGGCCTGTGTATTGGCATGACTCCCTTCTATTTGTGTTCTAGGTCTGTTCTTGGACCCTCTGGAACGCCCTTGTGGACAGGCTGCCCCACAGGCTGGTGCAGGAGCTGGTTGGGAATGTGACTTATGGTTCATAAAAATAAAATAAAAAATATATTTTAGATTAAATATGTATTTATTTGGATTTATTGGTTTAGTTGTGAGTAGTTGTTTTCTCTTGATTTAGCCTTAAATAGTAGCAGAGTTTCTATATCTGTAATTTGAAGTATATAATATTGTATCATTTCCAGTTTTGGATGATTTTAAAGTTTAATCACTTTTTATGTCTAAAAATGGGTATTGAGATTAAATTTTTCATTTGATTTTAGTTGTGATGGAGCTTCTTTATTTGGGTTGGTGTTTCCTAGTGTGCTTACTGTACATTCAATTTGGATTCCATTTCCCTCTATTATTATTTGAGTTTACTAGTTGTATTCAAAAGTGATTTGAAATTTGGTTCTTGGATTTGGCAATCCCACAATTTCAAAAAACATAATAAACTTAATGAAAATGGCTGATGGATTTGAACACTTCAAATCTGATTCCAGTTAATACATTTTGTCCATTGGAAATATGCAGTTCAACTTGAATTTTTCAAAGTGTCTATGAGTTCCTGCTTTTTAAATATTCAAACAAATACTCAAATAATTCAATTTATTTAAAAAAGGCCATCCTGCAAAAGTGATTCAAAATTTGGGCCAAGGATTTGACAATCCCGCATTTTACGTTCAGGTTCTGAATTTGCAGTACAGAGAACAATGAAAAAGATGGTGTGTAATTTCAGACTTCCTAGGAATATGACACATGCATTGGCTGTTAGGTGTCACTGAAAAACAGGAATTAGATTTTCTTGGGAGTTAGTCTATTTGAGACTTTCTTTTACCTGTGGGCTAGATAAGTGTTAGTTCTGTCTTACTAAATTGATCAAAGAGTCAAAAAACAATGAAGCTGTTTGAGTCAAGCATTTTCTGCATGTGGCAGAGCTCTTTAGGGGTAGTACATCAAGGCCTCAACACACTTGCTCATAGTGTGAAACCTAATGGGTGGCACTGTAACTCAGGGCAGTTGGTTCAATCCCTGCTATTCTTGTCCACCAGTGGTCTGGCGTCATGAGAGTCCACTCTTTGTGTTAGCAAAACAAAAACTCAAAGAATAATGGTACACAGTACAGCCCCGCCTATTTAGGGACAAATACAACTATCTGCCAGTGTATTTGGTCCCCATGACCCCTCCCATCACTCCTAGCCCAACTGTCCACAATATCTTGGAATCACTAATGAGACCACATAAACCCAACTCTTTAGTGTAACTTAAATTGCACTGGCAAGATTGGTGGGCTCAATGGTTCTGTCCAGTGGCCCCTGGTCCTTGCTAGGCTGGTCTCTTTCATTAATCATCATTTTAGAGCCAATATTGTGGTGGGAGCTCCTCACTGGCCTGGAAGTTCCTCAGCCTGTGTCTGCAACTGAACCATCTTGAATATAGCTTCCTGTCAAATTTAGAATTATATCATATGATAGCCTGAAGGTATAGAAATTACATACATCAAATGAAATAAAATTAATGTGATAAAAAGTATATGTTTATTGATAAAAGGAAGACCATCTATAGGCAAAATAAGGGACTAATAAAGTATGGTGCAAAAGAGGGGCTAGATCAGTAAAAAATTTAGATGATTTATTTACAATAAAGAGGGAGAAAAGAACTGAATGTATAGCCACATTCTTAAGGAGGTGTAGGTAGCTTTTTTGCTATGCCTATCAAATTTGATGCTCAATTTTAAATAGAAAATTAGATATATCAAGACAATCTTCCACTTGATCTAATATCTAGCAGTCTCTTTCAACAATAAGCAATTGAAAATTTAGTAAGATATCTGAAACCACACCACAACTTTCTCTCTATTTATCACAGTAGCCTAATTTATAATATAATTACTTGTAGAAGAGTTGTGGTATCAGGGTTTACCCTGACATGATTAATAGCATTATGATAAAACCAATTACTCATGGACCACCCTAATACAAATCCAACACATCATATTTGAATCCAACATTTTTCAGCATCATATATTAGAAAACTACACCAAAAAGCTCCAGAACAGAAAAGGCAACCCAGGAAATAAACACAAACAAGTATGAAACCAATTCCAAGAAAAACTAGGAAAATACTTGTTAGTGGTAGGCCAAAGTTTTGTTACCTTCAAGTCTGCAGTCAAATTTGGGACAGAATATCTATTTAACATTAATGAAGCTGGCTTGGATCCTAAAGAAACAATTATTATTCAAGAAAACAGTCTGAAATAATTCAAACAACCAAAAACACCATAGAACATGAAAAAATTCTAAAATAAGAACATAAGGCTGAAACCAACATACTTAATTAAATAAATAATAAAAATCAACACTGGACATACACCCAAGTACTTGAAGGATCAGAACCAACCGCAAAATAAGAAATCAAAGCCCGGAATTTGGTTTATCATTTATATTCAATGTAGACTCTGAGAATTTAAACTCTAACAGTACCCTGGGCCAACAATCAGAAACAGCTCTAGACTCTTCAATCAAACTTTTAATCCAGTAGTTTTTTAAATCAGAAGACAACAAGCATAAGTTCCACATTCAAACCAAACACTATTCTGAACAAGTTTCTGACCAAACCTTTAATGATGCCACTCAATTAAATGTTTCTTCATCTTAGTATAAATAAACAAAAAAAATTGGTGATAGCCTTGTGCTATCATTGAGCCTAAAACATATACCCTTAAGCAAAAAATTAAAATATAACCAACCAAGAGATGAGTGGAGTCATGCTTCTGGCCTTCTTGTTCTCTCTTATGAGAGACCCTGTATTGCCTTAATATAAAGATATTATCTAGAGCCAAATCACAATTATGACCTGTTTTCTACACAAAAGACAGTACCAGGTGTATTTTAAAAACCCATGTTTGAACCTATACTCTAAAAATGCCTTGTTATTCTTCATAGATATCTATCAATTCTTGTGCTATATGTGGGGCTTCTTTGGAAGGTTAACTCTAATCACAAAATTCACTAGACTCATGATGATGTTCTGGCCAGTGATCTTCTAATTAAAAGTCTTTGTCTTCTTCTTTCAGTTATCCAGACTCATGCTTGCCAAATTTCTGATGATTTATGGGTTATATATGTAGTGCACCTACTCCTTGAGTACACCAAGGTGTGTCCTGGATTAAAGAAAGGTGCTAACTGGGCTGGGGTGACATTCTTCAGTCAAGGAGCTCTAACGCCAGAGTATTATATTGTTCTTAGATTCTGGCAAACTCCTCTAGTTGTTTCTCAACCAGTATTCTGGTATCAGCCTGTATTCATGATGTCTGCTTTTATCTGTCTTTCTTTAAGTGTATAACATTTCTGGAAGAGGGTAATGAATTCAATACCAAGAAAATCTTGCCCTCTTTCCATAAGCTTTGATTTCTTACCAACCTTGTCTATTTGTCACCAGGTGTCTGGCCTCTGGAAAAGCTTTTATAGCGCAGTCTATATTGCTCCTCTTGCCCAGCACTTGTGTATTAAATATGGGGAGACAAATTCATAGTCAAAACATTTATAATTGTTCAGGGGATGTGAAAGTATTTAATTAACAGAGAAAAGATCCTCTTAAAGATATTTGAAGTTGCATCCTTTTCAGACTTCTGGATCAGCTAGTTCTCTGGGGATGCCTTGTGAAGCCACCAGTTGCTCTATAACCGTGCTTCAGATAGTGTCCTTCAGGTTTAAAGCCCAAGGACATATTCAAGATCTTGATCCAAATTCAGACCAAGATGCCAACCCTCCAACTTTCCAGCCATACCCTCATTTATAAAGCCTTGGTTTGAATGCCCCCCTTTGGAATGGATTTCTTCATAAGCTTAAACTATTGGAGCTTGCTTCCTCTTATAAAAAATAAGCTTCACAACTTTCCTTCTCAAAAGCTTGAAGTATTAAATTGATGCTTCCTTGGCCATAATTTAAGCTTCTGGACTCTAAGAGCTCATGCTCATCTGTAAGAAAGCCCCAAACTTCCCCAGTGGCTGCAACAGACAAGACTTCCCTATTCCCATGGTTCTGCTGTGATACAAATAAAGTCACTTTTTGCAGCTCAAACTGAATCCCCTGTTTTAACACAAAACCTACCTGTGTTAAAACCCAACTGAACTAAATAATCATTTGCTATATAAAGTATTGTTCTTGGATCATATTCATTGTTTCCTTTGATTTTATATAAGTATCAAAATCAAGGGAGAACATCTCATCAAGATGGTTTATACCCTGCTCTTGTATAGTAGTTTTAAAAGCTGTGGTGACAACCAAAAATACCTCATATTTAAATGAAATGATTTCAGATGTGAACATAATTCATATTACAAAAGTAACAGCTTCAAGGCCCTGGGCAGGAATCAAATCTGCTCCTAGCCACCAGGCGGGGCTAGCAGGCAGGAGAGATTTGCCTACACCTGGATTTGCTTAAAAAAGCAAAAATCCAGGTGCAGGAACCATTCTTGCCCTGGTGGCAGCTGTAGAGCCTATTCTGGGCCCCAAAAGCTACACCCAAGCCTTGGTGGGTTTGGCTGGGCCTAGGTAGGCTAATTTTAACTGCCCAGTAAGCCCAGTTCAAGCCCATCCTCCACCAAGTAATTTGAGGCTCCCAATTGGGAACCCATTTTTAATCAAGTTTCTTTGCTTCAATAATGCCTGTCAAGCCAGACCAAAAATAGTGACCAGATTGATAAAAACCCCATGAATCCTGAAGCCAAACCTGTCAGAACCAATGACCAGCCAAGCCAAGATTGACCACCAAGAAGCCAAACAACTGTTCCTGAAAACCCCAAGAATGACCATGCAGCAGCCAACCAAACAGCAGAACCTGAGATACCAAGCTTTGCCACACAGATAGCATTAGAAAAATTCCCAGAGGAATTTTCATGTGAGTAAGTATATAAATCAGAAGCACCTGAAAAAGTTCTGTATCATTATCCTTACCAATAAAGTTGTTATGAACCTTTGGTTCACCAATTTGTTTCCATACTTATTTTTGATACTCTTACATCTGCAAACACCAAAGTGTCAACACCCATCTCAGGGATAGAAAAGCAGACTCCAGTTGACAAAACCAAATCCTTTGACTACTATTATCCTCCAAACACTCCATTTGGCCCTGTGTATTTCATTGAGTATCCCCCAAACCCTGATCACAAACTCTGGACCTTGTAAGACTTGCAGTGGTACACACCCAAACACTCCCAAGGAACCCTACCGAATTGTCTGTGACAGAAAAGCAATCACTATTTATGTCAGGATTGACAATTATTCCTCTCTGGAAACCCAGGCATGGAAGCAGGAATTGAACCTTGACCCTGGATTCCCTTGGGCTGCTGAGCCAGTGGACTGCAGGACTGCCTGCGTTGTTCTGGGATCAAGCCCCCACAAGCTGATATCAAGAATGTTGACCCATGCAGTAAAAAGCAACAAACCAAAGAAATTATTGCACCAAATGGAAGACTAATCACAGCGCCTAATGGAGGTATTGATTTGGCAACTATTAGCTTCATAAACTTGAAGTCTACACCAGCAATCAATCAAGAGCCAACCCAGGAAAGAGGCACGGGCCCGCGGCCTGGTCCCATGACCACAACACTAAAGCAAGATAGTCAGGTAACCAAATCAAGATTCTTGACCAATGAAAGAACTCCAGGCTGAGTGCCATTTTTCTGCCTTTGGACCCAAGCTCCCAGTTCCCCCAGCCCTGCCCTTCCCAATGCCCTGATGAACCCCCATGGAAAATGTTAAGTTTGGATGTGGGGTACTATATAGACTCAAAGACCCTGCACTCCAAACTTATTGCCATTTTTGAATAAAGGTTATGTTAATTTGGCTCATACAGCTATTGCCTTATTTTGTATTTGCTGTCTAATAATTCAGTTCAAGATCCCCTGGCCTGCCTGCTCTGCTGCCTGCTGTTTTCCGTCCTCTTGGTGTACCCTTTTTGACCCGTCCATTTTACTGACTACCCTCTGAAGTCTGAATACAAGGAATAAACCCCAGAAAAAATACTCAAGCCCAACCCTTTGGCCCACATATAATCTGCAGTTAGATACAACTGACAAGGCCTGTGGATATTTTCAACAACAAAGTTGTTCAGAGGGAAATTCAACTATCTCCCTGCTTACAACCTATCCATGGAACCGCCCATGACTGTTACAAAAGTAACAGTTTCAAAGCCCCGGGCAGAAATTGAACCCGCTCCTAGCCACCAGGCAGGGGTAGCGGGCAGGGGAGATCCACCCATACCTGGATTTTTGCTTTTTAAAGCAAATACAGGTGAAGGAATCATTCCTGCCCTGGTGGTAGCTGAGGGGCCTGTTTTGGGCCCCAAAAGCTATGCCCAAGCCTTGATGGGATTGGCTGGGCCTGGGCAGGCTATTTTTAGCTGCCCAGTAAACCCAGATCAAGCCCACCCTCCATTAAGTAATTTGGGGTCCCCAATTGGGGACCCATTTTTAATCAAGTTCTTTGGGCTCAGGAGAGCCTGTCAAGCCAGTCCCAAAATGGTGATCAAATTGAAAAAACCCCATAACCCCATAAGCCAAACCTGCCAGAATCAATGGCCAGCCAAGCCAAGATGGACCACCAACAAGCCAAACAGCTGTTCCTGAAAACCCCAAAAATGATCATGAAGCAGCCAACTAAACAGCAGAACCTGAGATTCCAAACCTTGCTACACAAATAGCATCAGAAGAATACCCAGAGGCACCTGCATGTGAGTAAGTATATAAATCAGAAGCACTTGAAAAAGTTCTGTATTGTCATTCT
Source organism: Entomophthora muscae (assembly GCA_014839935.2). Taxonomy (NCBI): domain Eukaryota; kingdom Fungi; phylum Entomophthoromycota; class Entomophthoromycetes; order Entomophthorales; family Entomophthoraceae; genus Entomophthora; species Entomophthora muscae. The sequence continues at coordinate 218,787 of QTSX02001516.1, read as the reverse complement.
TACCAAATAAAGTTGTTATGAACCTTTGGTTCCCTAATCTGTTTTCATACCTATTTTTGATACTCTTCCATCTGCATACACCCAAGCGTCAGTACCCATCCACTGGGATAGATATTCAGACTCCAGTTGACAAAACCAAAGCCTTCAACTACTACTGCCCATCCAACGCTCCATTTGGCCCTGTGCATTTCACTGAGTATCCCCCAAATCCTGATCAAAAACCCTGGACCTTGGAAGACTTGTAGTGTTACACCCGCCCAAACGCACCCAAGGAGCCCTACCAAATTATCTGTGACAGAAAAGCAATCATCATCTACCCTTTGATCTTCAACAAGAATTACAATAATCCTGCTTCCTACTTGGCCCCCACGGAACCGCCCCCAACACCCAAACCAACCATTACAACCCCCCCACTTCTGATGCTACTGGCCAGAGTAGTCAATTCCTGGGAGTGCTTTACCTGATGCTCACGGGATTAATTGACTCTGCCTTGCCAGCGGCTGGACCCTGGGCTATGGCTGGGAAGGCCCTTTCCTATCTGGTAAAGTTATGTTCCATCATCTGATGGGCCATGCCAGTACCTGCTTTAACTTCTCCCTCACCTGATGGAGCTCCACAGTACTCCTGATATCCTGAAATTATAAAAATCCACCCCAAACTTGGTAACCTGGGCCCCAAGATGTTATTAGTACTTGGGGCTACTTGTATGTTTGTTTTTATGATTATCACTTATTAATGTTATTTACAGCTATCATACCAAATCTCCTCCATGTGAAAGAGAACAACCCCAATTATAGATGATTCCAAGGATTCTCCAGAGAGCAAAGAACCAACCACAGCAACCTCCTCCCAAGTACAGAAGTTATTGTGAACCTAACCTCCTCCAATGTGACCATGCCCCAGATGGGCAAGCTCAGCCTAGGGGAAGCTAGAAGAGCCATGCCGGTACTGTGACTACACTTCCTAGACAATGCTTCTACCTACCCCAAAAACTCAGTCAAAGTCTTGGGAGTAGCCTCCATGCTAACCTTGGATTCCCTAGACTGGTTCAGCAAAGCCACCACCAACAACGTAGAATTTTGCTTAGACTATGCTCAATTTAAGGCTGAACTAATGGCCACAGGAGAGGACCAGAATAACCAACACTTTGCTTTCAAGACTCTTTTAGAGTTCAAGAAAAACAGTTGCCTACTTCAGACCTATGTAGAAGATTTCACCAAACTATAGACTTGCGCTATGCTGGACAATAAATTGGCCGCCATCCTATTCAGAAAAGGCTTGAACCCAGGGTTAAAGGACCTCCTCAAGCATCACCCCCCACAATTAGATTAGAAGAACTGATTGTTCTCTGCCAAGGACTAAGCTTAAATCAAGAAACCCACAGTGCCGCCCCCCATGGACTCCAAGTAGCCAGAAGCCCTACTACAGCCAGACCAGCCATGACACCCAAGGAGCTACAACAACATTACAGAGACAGGTTGTATTTCCACTGCCATGAAGAAGGGCACCAGACCAGGGCCTGTCCCAGAAGAAACCAAACTTCAGGCTCCCTTGCCCAATTAAACACTACCTCCCAGTCTTATAAGTATTTCATAGCAACCCTAGAAGTAGGAGAAAAATTATTTCACAAAAAGGCTTTCTTAGACACAGGAGCCAATGAAAGTTTCATTGACCCCACATTAGCATCCAAGCTGGAACTCACCCCCTCAAATACTCAATTCCAAGTCACTATAGGAAACAGTTCAACTGACATTAGCCAAGAATTTAACCAACACCTTGAGCTGATGATTGGGCAAAACACTTACCCCTCATCCATTATATTGTTGAAAGAAATACCACACCCATTAATACTTGGAGACTCTTGGGCTGACAAGAATGGTGAAATCCTGAACTATCACAACCAAACCGTAACCCTGGGAAAAGGCCCTACCTATGACACTGTACCCGTTCATCTAAGCCCACATGTAGTACCCCCACCAAACTCATGACCATGTGATTGAACCCTTGATCAGGGAAGCTGCCCTCAGCCCTCAAGAAATGGGCCAGTGTCTTCAGCAAAGAGGCAGCAACCCAACTACCTGAGAACTCTATCTACAACCACACCATTAATTTACTCCCTGATACACAACCCAGCCACAGACCCATCTATAGTTGCAACCACAAAGAACAAGTGGCCTTGAAAGCGTACATTGAGGATATGACCAAGAAAGGATTTATCCAAGTCTCAAAGGCCCCATACTCTTCTCCCTTACTATTTATTTGGGAAGAAATATGGGGAGACAAGTCCTTGTGTAAACTACCAGAAGCTGAACAAAATCACAGTAAAAAACAAATAACCCATATCTAATGCTGATGACCTATGTGACGTCTTGACTGGGGCACAAGTATACTCTAAGATTGACCTCCAAGACGCTTTTAACCAAATCCAAATTAAATCAGGCAATGAATACAAAACGGCTTTCAAAACTTGATATGGACTCTATGAATACCTGGTCATGCATTTTGGGCTATCAACACCCCTAGCACTTTCCAGAGGATGATTAACTCAGTCCTTGGAGAATATCTTGACCAATTCTGTGTGGCATATATCAACAACATCCTGATATATAGAAAAACACATGAAGACCATCTCCACCACCTGGACCTCATATTGGAGAAACTAGCAGCAGCCAACCTCCACGTCAAACTCAAGAAGTGTGAGTTCTTTCAAAATGAGGTAGAATTCTTGGGCTATGTAGTACAAACTGGTGGATTTGCCATGGTCCAAGATAAAGTGAACGCGGTCACAGCTTGGCCTACCCCCACCTGTTGAAAAGACATTATGAGTTTCTTGGGGCTAGCCAATTACTGTAGAGATTTTATAAAAACTTTTCTCAGATTACTCTGCCCCAACCCGCCTTTTCTTGGACAAAGTCCAGTTTGAGTGAACCCCTGACTGTGTTGTTGCCTTTGAAGCCCTGAAAAGGGCCTTCACCTCTGCGCCTGTGTTGACCATGCCTGACCACACAAAACTGTTCATCCTGGAAGCCAACACTTCTAACTTTGCCCTGGGAGGGGTGCTTTTTCAGGAAGGAGGGGATGGTATGTTACATTCTGTAGCATATTACTCCAAAAAGATGATATATGCCAAAGGAAATTACCCTATATATGATAAAGAAATGTTGGCAATAATAAAGACCCCAAAACACTGGTGCAGATATCTATGTGGCGCTGAGCACCCAGTAAAGGTCCTAAAAGACCACAAAAACTTGATCCACTTCTTCAAGCCACATCAGCTTAACCAACAACAAGCAAGATGGGCTCTAGAACTGGCAGACTACGTACTAGAAATTGACTATAAACCCGGCAAAGTAAACAATGTACCAGATGCCCTAAGAAGAGCCAATCTGATTCTGTCCTCCACCAAGTTGAGAGAACACAACACACATACCCTGTTGGATACAACCAGTGGAAGAATACAGCTAAACTACCTGAAAATTGTTGCTAAGAAATTGAATGTATTAGAAGCCCAGGCAAAAGACCCTACTGCCAAGACCATGGTCTCAGAACTCTCAACGCAACTAGACAGCCCCTGTATAAAAAAGGCTACTTGCTAAAGGGAACCATCTTACTTTTACAAGGAAGAAACTATGTGCAAGAAGGGTTGGCTCAGATTTCCATTCTAAAAGACTATCACAACTCAGAACTAGCCAGCCACCTGGGCTGCCACAAAACTCTTCAAAGCATCAAAAGGAATCACCTGTGGCCCAAGATAGACGCAGATGTTATCAACTACATTGAGGGCTGTGAAACATGTGGGCGCACCAAAATAAGACGCTCTATACCAGAAGGTCTCCTATGCCCCCTAGACATCCCTTCAGGCCCCTGGAAATCAGTATCCATAGACTACATAGTCAAACTCCCACCCTCAAGGACTATAATAAAATCCTAGTGATGGTTGATTGTTTTACCAAAATGGCTTACTTTGTCCCCACCACTACCCATTGCATTGCTACTGAAACTGTCCTTCAATTTCATGACTGAATACTCACCTAACACAGAGCCCCAGAAGAAATAGTGACAGACCAAGGACCACAGTTCACATCTCACTATTGGGTACAAGTGATGAAGGACCTAGGAATCAAAAGATATGTGTCCACTTCATACCACCTGTTGTGAATGCCGCCATTCACCATGTTTTGATTTTGCCTTCAATGGGTTATTTTTAGGGAAAATCTATCTCTGTTGTTTTGCCCTTAAAATGAATCTGGCTCCAAATTGGGAAATTCAATTGTTCAGTTTCCTGATCCTGCGCAACTCACTTGCCCCACTAATGCTTGTGGCAAGTGATCCTACCGCCCATGTACTGTTTTGTGGTATAGCTACACAGTATATATTCCATTTCACTTTTACCAATAAAAATTAAGTTCTATTCAAATTTTTGTCTTTGTTTTCTCACATACTTTGGCACCTCTCTAGCCACGTCTAGCAGATATTATTCAATCAGGGCCACAAGGTAATTGCATATCCTTCCCTGCCATTCTAACCAAGACTTAGTATGAATCCAATCCTAAGGTTAGGATTCCCTGTTGTGTGTCTGATCTGCGCCTCAGAACACGGCACTACCTCCAGACCAACAGCCAAACCAAACAGGTAACCCATATTTGGAACATTATCTCTGATGCTACGCAAACGCCAATCAAGACAACTGGACAGACCTATTATCACGGCCCAGTACACGAACAATAGCAAAGACCACGTGTCCACTGGGATGTCTCCCTTCAAAGCCAATTACATATTTGACCCCACTTGGGACCCCAAGATTGGAAACCAGGAGTTAAACAAAGCAGGTAGAATCTGGATGGAACACATCCACAAAACCCAGATGACCTGCTCCCAAAAAGTAACCTGCACAGTACAGACCTATAAAACCTTTGCTGAAAAATAGAGCAAACCCCTGGAAAACTACTAGAGATTGGGGACAAGGTCTATCTAGATTCAAGGAACATACTCCTAAATGTTCCATACCAGAAGTAAGCTCACTGAAGAAGGGCCCCCATCAGATCACAGGTCAAGTAGGCAAAGTAGCCTATCATCAGAAGTTACCCAGCAACTGGAAAATACATGACATGTTCCACTAATCCTTGCTATTCAAAAAAGATGGAACCTCTCTTCCCCATCAGAAACTGAAGATTGCACCCCTGCCCATCCTGGTATGGAGATCCCTTGAACATGAAGTAGAGTATATACACAGCAACCGTACCCACTACTGCAAGCCACAGTACTACGTCAAGTGGCTAGGATACCCTCCCAAGGAAAGCACATGGGAACCACCTGACAATATAACCAACACAGCTGATGTGGTTTTCCAGTATTGGGAGAAAAAGAAAGTCAAGTCCAGTTTAGAAGAGGATAACATTAAAAAAGTAACAGTTTCAAGGCTCCAGACAGGAATTAAACCCACTCCTAGATGGCAGGCGGGGCTAGCGGGCAGGGGAGATTCACCCACACCTGGATTTACTTCAAAAATCAAAAATCCAGGTGCAGGAATCATTCCTGTCCTGATGGCAGCTGCAGGGCCCATTCTGGGCCCCAAAAGCTACACCCAAGCCTTGGTGGTTTTGGATGGGCCTGGGCAGGCTAATTTTAGCTGTCTGGTAAACCCAGTTCAAGCCCACCCTCCATCAAGTAATTTGGGGTTCCCAATTGGGAACCCTTTTTTTTCAAGTTTTTTGTCTCAAGAATGCCTGTCAAGCCAGTCCAAAAATAGTGACTAGATTAAAAAAACCCATGAATCCTGAAGCAAAACCTTTCAGAAACAATGACCAACCAAGCCAATATGGAACACCAAGAAGTCAAACAACTGTTCCTGAAAACCCCAAAAATGACCATGAAGCAGCCAACTAAACAGCAGAACCTGAGATGCCAAGCCTTGCCACACAGTTAGCACCAGAAGAATGCCCAGAGGCACTTGCATGTGAGTAAGTATATAAATCAGAAGCACCTGAAAAAGTTCTGTATCATTATCCTTACCAATAAAGTTGTTATGAACCTTTGGTTCACCTATTTGTTTCCATAATTATTTTTGATACTCTTACATCTGCAAGCACCAAAGTGTCAAAACCCATCTCAGGAATAGATATCCAGACTCCAGTTGACAAAACCAAAGCCTTTTACTACTATTATCCTCCAAACACTCCATTTGGCCCTGTGTATTTCATTGAGTATCCCCCAAACCCTGATCACAAACTCTGGACCTTGTAAGACTTGTAGTGTTACACCCGCCCAAATGCTCCCAAGGACCCTACCAAATTTTCTGTGACAGCAAAGTAATCACCATTTACCCTTTGATCTTAAACTGGAAATACAATAATCCTGCTGCCTATCTAGTACCAATGGAACCACCCCTGACACCTATACCAACCATCTCAACCCCACCCACTTCTGATGGCAACTGTGGTAAGTTTGACTCCCTGGTAATTGATTCCCTGGTGATTGACACTATAGTAAAGTGAGAATTCAGCTTTTTCCCTGATCAGCAACAGGAAATTGACACTTTTTAATTAATAGATCTTGATTTACTGAAAACTTTTGATATAAAAAAATTAAGCTATACAGCTATGGTATACTTTAGTGACTCCAGAAAGCTCAAAAATGCAATAGAAAAGTGTATCTTAACTTATATAAATAAGGAGAAATAAGCAACATATTCTCATTTTACTATGTAATTTACACTCTTCATTATAAAATTATTTTTATTTACCATAAAAATTAAGATTCCAATAAGATAAAAATAAATAAAAACACAACAATAGAAGTTATGCAAAATATGAAGAAATATTAATATTTATTTTATATAGTTCATAAAAGTATAAATGTGAATTTTTTGTTTTATTAGGAAATTAACAAAAATCTTGATAATTCATTCACTTTCAACTATAACTATTTATCTCTTACTTACCAGGTATATATAAAATAATCAGTGCTATCTAATTAAATCAAAAATAGAAAAATTAAGACTAAATACTAATTAATCAAAACTAAAAAGTAAAAATTAGTACCATAGAAGTAAGACAGCAAGTTTAATCCTCCCCATTCTTCCCCTTCTTCATTTTGTCCCCTTCCAGGAGGGCAGTTGCAATGAGCTCAAGCTGCTGCTTTATCTCTGAGGACTTGTATTTATGCTTGGCCGCATTTTGAATGACCTTGGTGAATAGGGTGGATTGGGTTGTGGGCTTGATGGGGGATGCGGATTGCCAAGTCACACAGCTTGGAGATGGTTTTCTCCTGATTGTGCTTCAGGAGGGAGAAAAACTTATTGAATTTTGGGTGGATCCCAAAGTTGGCCTTGATTTGTTTGTGATAAGCCTCTAGAACTGAGGTGGTCTTGAGCTCACCATTCACTGCTGCCCGGTACATATTCCAGCTGGCCTTGGCACAGGCCTTGCCTTGCCTCTGTGTGATAACCTTCCCAATCCACTGGGTCTTGAAGTACTCAAGGAAAGGCTTGAAATCCAAGTGCTTTACTACATAAGGATTCTTTGAGATAACCTCAAACCCCTTCAAAGTGTGCTCTGGCTTTAAAAAGCCAGGGCACTAAATTGTGCAAGCACAAATTTACAGGTGTCTGAAGTGTCCCTCTGACTCAACCTACTTAGTTCAGCATGGGCCTGCACATTCTAACCTACTGCTGGGCGGTAGTTGAAGTGGCACCCCTGCACCTCCCCACTGAACAGCTGCTTGAATGCATTGAACTGAGCAGGCTCAAAGTCCATAATGCACATGGTAGGCCCAAGAGCTCTCAGCCTTACCTTTTTCTCCAAGTCCAGGGTGGCCTGGTCTTTGTCAGTGGCAGGAGGGTTGGCACAAGTGTAGGGGGTCTTCTTGGCTGTGTTGTTGTTAGGAAGGAGGTAAAGTGCTTGGCAGAGGATGATAAAAGTATGGGTGTAAATGGCCTTGGTGGCCCCAGGAAGAAGAAAGAACACAAGTGGAATCACCTGGATGTCAATCTGGGCATGGCTCATCCAGAGCTGCTTGAACATCTGGGGAAAAGTGGCAAAGGTACCATAAACTAGCCAAGTTGAAGCCATTTTCAACTCCATCAGGTTCTGCTTAGTTGAGTAGCAGATTATGCGGTCTTTGGTGGCAGGCCCATCATGATGGAGGAGGAAGTGCTCCCCACTTGGAAGCTGCTTGAGCTTGTGGGTGAGCGTAAGCTCTGAGAGGACTACCAAAGCCTTGGGGGAGGGGGACTGGCTGCAATAAACTTATTTTTTATGAACTTAACCAACTGCACTTGAGTTGGCACCAACTTGAGATTGTTGGGTTTTAAATGCTGCAGGGCTTTTATAGCCAGATCAGATGCCCAGAGGTGAGAGGATGTTGGGATCACCTGGCCAAGGTACCATTTTAACATCTGGGTTATAAGATGATTGGGGGGCTCACAAGAGTGCTCCCCCTTCTCTGCAGTTACTTTCTCCCAGCCCTCAGTGTTTAGCCAGGCCCCACAAGTCTTATCCTCACAGACAAAGTGCTTGCTCTTGTTTTGGCACTTTTGATTGTTACAATTAAAAATGTAGTTATCAGCAACATAGCCAGGGCTGCCCTTTACAGCATAATTAGGAAGTACCAGGGGAAGCGCTTGGGTACTTTAAACTCTCCATCCACATTACAGATATTGTGGATGGTCAGTGGATCCCAATCCACATGACCAGAAGCTTTGAACTTCTTGGGGTACTCCTCAGGCTCATCTTGGGGATCAGATGAGGGAGGAGGAGGGGAATGGTTCTTTGAGGCCTGCTTGGATTCCTCCTTCATCTTACCAGAAGAAGAGGTGGGCTCCTTAGCAGTCTTTGACTTCTTGGTATGTTGCTCCTTGGTGGACTCAGAGTTGGCCTCTGAGTGGTACAGTAGTTTTAAAAGCTATGGCAACAAGCAAAAACAATCCAGATTTAAACAAAATGAACTCAGATTTAAACAATATTAAAAACAAATGAATTTATATTGATTTACAACAGATTTGGGTTCATTTAGATTTTGCTTAAATCTGAATTAATTTTGTTTAAATCTGAGTTCATTTCAGTTGAAATATGAATTGTTTTCTCTTGTTGCCATAGCTTTTAAAACTACTGTAAAAGGAGTGGTTGGTAAAATCACAATCAGATTTATTGGGGGAGGAATTTTTGGGGGAAGGTAAAGGGGATGTGGAAAATGAGGGTGGAGGGGGAAGGAGTAGGAGGAGATGGGGTAGAAGACTTTGCCTTTGCAGGCTTCTTGGCACGCTTGGGAGTGAAGGCAGGTTCTTTGGAGCCCTTGGAGGCTTGGAGCTTGGACTGTTGGCTGTTCTTGTTTGATTTTGTCTAAAGAAAAGTTTAGTTTTATAAATAAAACTGTGTGAAAGATATGAAACACAGAGGTAAAGCAAAGTAAAAGTTGAATGAAAAGCATGTAAATAAAGTTTTATTTATCAAGAAAAAAAAACATAACAAAGTAAATAGAAGCAAAATAGAAACTCAAAGTATAGATATAAAGGTTAAAACATAGAAAATAAGTGAATTTATGATAAAGCATCAAAGATGTTAGGTTTAGCATAACATCTTGGTGCTAAATCAATGTAAAAAGTATAATTAAAAATCAAAAAAATGTATGAAAATTAATTGGAGAGTAGCAGGAAAAGTAGTAGATTATAATTGTAAAAAAATTATTATGTGGAATTTTTTTATTGGGAGTTAAAATTTTAAAACATAGTACAGTGTCAAGTTCAGCACTGTTAATCAGTTGGAAAAAGCTGAATTCTCACTGTCAAGTATGCCAGAGTTGAGCAGAAAAATCAAATTTACTATGTTTTTTACATATAAAACTTGCTTAAATTTAAAACAGGTTTATAAGTTAACACAAAAGCAAAGCATTTTTTATATGTCAAAATAAAAAAATACAACATAAGTTAAAAAAGTAAATGAGTAGGAAGGTGTTTATTAGTGATAATATTATGCTGTGAGGATCTGGGAGTGACTTATTTACCATAGTGTTGGTTAAAACGTTAAGAAGCTCTCTGTAGTAATCCCCAAGTTAAAGTGTCAAATGGATGAGTGTCAAGTGGCGCTCATAGTGTGTCACATATTAATATGGCCTTAATTACAAGCCTTTGATTAGTTAAATCCTAAACCAATTGGGTGGCAAGTGGATAGAGTCAAACAAAGAAGATGTTGAGTTTCAGTTTTTTATAAATTACATATTAAATCTCTTAATAAATTGGTCTTAATTTATGTGGCACCACTTAATCCACAAACCCAGGAATGACATAATGTAAAACAAGTGGGGTATTTGATTAATGTCTATACCACTAAATCCAGTATAGTGGTGCTTGGGAGCCTAATTGACAACTATGGACACTAATAATAAAAATATAATAGTAAATACCAAATTTTATATAAGTGCATATGTAGATTATTAATAAAATTAAAATTTGGCTTAAAAAGTGTCAAACTGGTCACTTTTTGTTTTAGAGTATTGAACACAGATTTTTTCATTTCTATTAGTAAATTTACTTATAAATTGCCCCTTAAATTGGTATTTTAGCTAACCAAATTATTTAACAGAGTTGAGTCAAGTAAATTTAACCTTGTTTTTTGGTTTTAAACCCCTAAATTACTAGTAAAAATTAGCTTAAAATCAGTTAAGCCAAAAATACTAATAGATTCACATATACAGCACTTGACTCCCTGGTACTCAAACCTTTTTCAAGTACCAGGGAGTCAATCACCATGGAGTCAAACTTATCACAGTTGCCCTTCTGATGCCACTGGCCAGAGTAATCAATTTCTGGGAGTGCTTTATCTGGCGCTCACAGGGTTGATTGATTCTGACTTGCCAGCAGCTGGGCCCTGGGCTGTGGCTGGGAAGGCCCTTTTCCTACCTGGTATAAGTTAGGTCCCATCATCTGGTGGGCCATGCCAGTACCTTCTTTGACTCCTCCCTCTCTGCTGGAGCTCCATGGTACTTCTGGTATCCTGATAATCCAAGTTGCATGAGATTCAGGATTCAAATAATTTTAAAAAAATTATCTAATAAATTAACAGTCAAATAAAAAACAAAATTTCACTAGCTCATGATACAAAATTAAATCAAATGTCAAGCGGTGTTGTTTACACCACAAAAAAATAAACTGATGCAACAAGTGAGATGAATGGATGCTGTTCTGGAGTATATTATAATCTAATCAGGATTCATATGAAGCACCAACAGAAGAACTAAAAAGAAACAAAATTTGAGCAATTGGGAAGTGAGATTCCACAAGCTCAAAACAAAAAGAAGTCACACAAGATGTGTAGTATGAGCAGCCTAAAATAGAAAAAAGAAATTTAGCAGCCAATCAACAGCTATCTAATTTAGAAACAAAGGCATTTTATTTATTTTCATGGATACTTATTTGTGTATAAGGTTTGAGAACCTTCCAAATATAAAATGGTGATTTCAATAAAAATAAATCATATAGTTTTAAACTTCTACTTTTTGTGATTTTATCCTAGGTTTTATTGTACAATGATTTTTAACAGCAATATCTTTGACAGCGCCAGAAGCCAAGCCAGCTTCAATGGAGGCAAGGCTCAGGGCATGGAGGCACCTGTTTATAACCAAGCCTTTGAGGCAGGTAACAAGGAAGCCAACCTATATCTCACCCCCAGCTCATATTGTCAGGATTGACAATTCTTTCTCTCTGGAAACCTGGGCCCGGGAGCAGGAATTGAACCCCAACCCTGGATTCCCTTGGGCTGCCGGGCTTGTGGACTGCAGGACCACCCGCGTTGTTCTGGGATCAAGCCCCCAAAAACTGATACCAAGAATGTTGACCCATGCAGTAAAAAGCACCAAACCAAAGAAATTATTGCACCAAATGGAAGACTAATCTCAGCGCCTAATGGAGGTACTGATTTGGCAACTATTAGCTTCATAAACTTGAAATCTACACCAGCAACCAATCAAGAGCCAACCCAGGAAAGAGGCACAGGCCCGCAGCCTGGTCCCATGACCACAACACTAAAGCAAGATAATCAGGTAGCCAAATCAAGATTCTTGACCAATGAAAGAACTCCTGGGCCAAGTGCCATTTGTCGCCTTTGGACCCAAGCACCCAGTTCCCCTGACCCTGCCCTTCCCAATGCCCTGATGAACCCCCCATGGAAAATGTTAAGTTTGGATGTGGGGTACTATATAGACTCAAAGACCCCGCACTCCAAACTTATTGCCATTTTTGAATAAAGGTTATGTTATTTTGGCTCATACAGCTATTGCCTTATTTTGTATTTGCTGCCTACCAATTCAGTTCAAGATCTCCTGGCCCGTCTGCCCCACTGCCTGCTGTTTTCTGTCCTTCTGGTGTACCCTTTGGACCCATCCATTTTACCAACTACCCTCTGAAGTCTGAATACAAGGAATAAACCCCAGAAAAGATATTCAAACTTGATCCCCTGGACCGCATACAATCTGTAATTAGATACAACCAACAAGGCCCATGGATGTTTTCAACACCCAAGTTATTCAGAGGAAAATCCAACTATCTCCCTGCTTAAAACCTGTCCATGGAACCGCCTGTGACCCCAAAACCTATGCCTGCTTCTTCACCCAACCTTCCAACTGACCTTTCTGGTAAGCTGTTTGGGATTGTGTACATCACTCTCACAGGGATGATTGACACTATAATCCCGGCCGCTGGCCTGTGGTTCTGGGTGAGGAAGTCTGCCTCCTACCTTTTAAAGGTAGCTCCCCTCTTGTAGTGGGCATTGCCTGCAAAAAACCTGGCCCAAGTTACCCCTGAAAGTCAACAGGCCGGCTGCTCTAAACTAGATCCCTGACATTTTGGCAATCTTTATTAAACCTGGTACCCTGAGCACCAAGATATTGTTATTTCTTGGGGAATCTTGTATGCTTTTGCTATTGATAATCACTTATTACACCTATAAGATGACCACAAACCTTATATCTTCCATGTGGAAGAATGCAAACCTGAATGACCCAAAGAGACACAACACTAATATTGCTGATGCCAACATAGCTCCATAATTTCCAAGTGCAAAACATGATTGTGAATCAGTTCCTCACAAAAGTGGAGATATCTCAGATGGGGAAGCTTACGCTTGAGGAAGCTAGACGCGCCATGCTGGTCCTCCACTGGATTTCCATACCAACGCCCCCTCTTATGCTAGTGACACCAAGAAGATCCTTGGGGTTGCTTCAATGCTATTGGGGACGCCTTAGACTGATTTGGAAAGGCCATGGCTGAGGACATAGAATTCTGCTTAGACTACGCTAAGTTCAAAGCTGAGTTAATGGCCACTGGGGAAGATTGCAACACTAGATACTACTCCTTGAACTCCCTGCTAGAAATTTGACAAGGTCCCTAATCCATCCAAGCGTATATTGACAAATTCCTCAAACTGAAAACCCCCACCCAACTTGAGGACAAACTGGCAGCCATTATCTTAAGAAAGGGCGTCAACCTAGCAACAAAGGACCTGTTGAAGCACCATCCGCCCACCCTCAGCCTAGACAAACTAATTCCCCTGTACAAGGGTCTTAGCATGAACCAAGAGAAAGCTGGCTCCTCCCAGATCCGCCAGCCCAAAACACCAACCCCCAACAGAACAGGGATGACCCCTGATGAGCTCCAAGAACACTAACACAAATGTCATGAATAAAATTTCAATACTTGTATTGAAAACCCAAGAGTAAAACCCTGGTTACCAGGAGACCAGTCCAGGACCCGCCAATCCGTTAAAAGATGGGCTCAAATTGGTAAATTACTCTGTGTTCCACCGGACTACTTCAGAGGACCCTCCAAAGATCACTCAAGTCACATAAAGTGGACGGGGGACCGCCTGCTTGTTAAATTGCAAACCCGAGTTAACGAGTTACTCCGAGACCCGCCAGCCCCCCAGAGACAATTCCCCAAATTGTCATCAGATTGATGCCAACCTTGGGCCACCAAAGACCCAAACCTATGCAGAGGTTGCAACTTGCCTTAAGGAGGTTAAGACAAAACCTATTTTTAACCTTGCCAATGGCCACCAGCAACTGCCAGTCTCCCGCCCAGAAGAGGTAGTGCAATTGGACTACTCAGGTGACATAGTGAACAGTGGCAGCAAAACAAAGTGTCGCCTTTCCAATTTTCCAGAACAAGCACAACCTGGATCTGCCGCCCTTGAGACCCCAATCCAAGACCCACGCCCCGCCAGTGCCTTGTCTGCAAACCTGAACCCTGCTAAAATCAAAGAAGCAAAGTCCCAGGGTATAAAAACCCTGGCAGTATGGCAAAACCCCCATCATCATTTTCGATAATAAAGTTTTATGAACCTTTGGTTTGAAAAAATCTTACCCTATCTAGTCTTAGTGATCTTCCATCTTGATTCCAGTCAAGTAGACCACCAGGCCGCCGCCCTCCCCCAAGACCAACCTGCCAAATTGTCCCAGGCATTATACTGTCCCCTGGGAGCTCCCTTTGGACCTGTGCTTTTTACTGAATATCCCCCCCAACCCGGCCTATTCAGAGTACAACTTGGAAACCATCCTCATTGCTGACCCTTTGGCAAGGACTAGAAGTACCGAGTACATAGGACGCAAAGGAAAGAGGTTCAAGATCCCGCCCTTACTGTTCAAAGACAAGTACAATTACCTGCCTGCCTACTTTGTTCCTATGACTCCTCCTTTAACACCACAACAAGACCGCCCGTTGGAACCCACCGCTGCAGCCAAGACCACCTCTACCCAACTGTTTGGAGTACTCTACATTACTTTGACAGGATTGGTAGATTCCATGGTCCCCAACTCTAGACCCTGGTCCTTAATCAGGCAATCTGTATCTTATATTATCAAGTTATCACCCATTCTAGGGTGGGGCCTACCTGCCGGCTTGGCTGTACCTCACCCTGAGCCGCCCAAGGCCTCTACCTATGACTGGCTTCCTGACGGCAAAGTACTCTGCTTCCACTGCCATAAGGCAGGCCACTTGACCAGAGCCTGCCCTAAGAAGAACACTTCCCCAATCTCACTGGCGCAAATAAACACTTCTTCCCAGTCTTACAAGTTCATCCAAGTGACCATAGAAGTAGCAGGGAACAAGCACAATATTGAAGCCTTCATTGATACAGGGGCAGATGAAAGTTTTATTGACGCCAGCATAGCAGAGAAATTAGGCTTGACAGCCTCAGAGCGCAGTCTACAAGTAATCATGGGAAACAGCTCCTTGGACACCAGCTATGAGTGTGAACACGAACTCCTGTTGACCATTGGACACAATGTATACCCGTTGTCCATGATCCTCTTGCCAGGACTACCCACCCCCTTATACTGGGTGACTCCTGGTCCAACAGACATGGGCTGATCCTGAACAGTTGTGAGCAAACCACCACGTTGGGCCAACCATAATCCTGTGACACTGTTACTTTTTGCATGAGCCATGACCAACCTCTACCAACAAAATCTTGACCATGAAGATAGAACCTAGAGTTGGGATACTGCCTACCCCCTACAGAGATGGAACCATGTGTTTAGTGAAGAAGCAGCCACAAAACTACCCAGCCATTCAATCTATGACCACACCATAGACCTATTACCAGGGACTCAACCGCACCACAGCCCTATCTACAGCTGTAATCATGTGAGAAAGTGGCCTTGAAAGCATAACTCAAGGATATGATAAAAAGGGTTGATCTGGGTGTCAAAAGCCCCCTGCTTGTCACCCATGCTGTTTGTAAGAAAAAAAGATGATGGGATGCGTCCATGTGTGAATTACCAAAAACTAAACAACATTACGGTGAAGACACGCTACCCCATCCCCATTGCTGAAGACCTCTGTGATGTACTGACTAGAGCTCAGGTGTACTCAAAAATTGAACTTTGAGATGTGTTCAACCAAATAAAAATCAAGGATGGAGACAAGTACAAGACAGCCTTCAAACCCCAATATGGGCTGTACAAGTACCTTGTAATGCCCTTTGACCTCTGCAACGCCCCCAGCACTTTCCAAAGAATAATTAGCACTGTCCTAGTGGAATACCTTGAACTTTTTTGTGTGGAATATCTGGACAACATTCTCATCTACAGCAAGACTCACAAGGAACACCTGTGCCACCTGGACCATATACTAGAGAAACTCTCCCAGGCAAACTTACACACTAAGCTTATGAAATTTGAATTCTTTCAGTCTGAAGTTGAATTCCTGGGATACATATTGAAGACCAGTGGCTTTGCCATAGCACAAGATGAAGTAGAAGCAATAACATCTTGGCTTTTGCCCAAAAGCAGAAAGGATGTGAGAAGTTTTTTGGTCCTGGCAAATTATTGCAGGGATTTCATCTGAATTTTTTCTCACATTACCCTCCCCCTGACCTGCCTTTGCTCTGACAAGGTCACCTTTGCCTAGACTCTGGAATGTACCTTTGCCTTTGAAACCTTGAAAATTGCCTTCACCTCCACCCCTGTCCTGACCATGCCAGATCCCTACAAACCTTTTGCTCTGGAAACCCACACGTCAGACTTTGCGGTGGGCAGGGTCCTTCTTCAGGAAGGAGGAGATAGTATGCTACATCCTGTAGCATATTACTCTAAGAAGATGCTATCTGCGGAAGGAAACTACCAAATATATGACAAGGAGATGCTAGCCATAATGAAGACCCTGAAACATTGGCGCCAATACCTATGTGGCGCTGAATATCCAGTAAAAAGCCTGACAAACCACAAGAACTTTGTCTACTTCTTCAAACCACACCAGCTTAACCAATGAAAAGCAAGATGGGCTTTAGAACTGGCTGACTATACTCTGACCATAGTCTACAAGCCAGGAAAGGTGAACGTGGTACCTGATTCCCTAAGTTGAAGAACTGACCTGGTGCCTACTCACCTAGAAACCTGCAACCACAACACCCAAGTCCTCTTGGACACAACAAGCCTAGGCATTCACCTGGGATTGATGAAAATCAGAGCCAGCAAACCAGAAGTATTAAGGGCCCAAAAAACTAGACAAGTTCACCAAGACCTTGATCTCTGACCTCTCCAAATCCTTGGATAGCACCCACTATCAAAAAAGCTACTCATTGAAGGGAACCACACTAATGCTCCACAACAGGATCTTTGTACCAGAAGGGGACATCAGAATCAATGTCTTGAGAGACTACCACAATTCTGAGATGGCTAGACACCAGGGTAAACTCAAGACTCTCCAGGACATCAGAAGGAACTTTGTTTGGCCAAAAATGGATCAAGAAGTAAGTGCATACTTGAAGGGGTATGAGACCTGTGGGCAGACCAAAACTTGTAGAAACAAACCTGAAGGACTTCTAAGACCCTTGAATATACCCCATGGACCTTGGAGATCTGTCTCAATGGACTACATTGTGGAAGTGCAGTCATCCCTCTCATACAATACAATCTTGGTCATGGTAAACTGCTTCACCAGAATGGCATACTTTGTACCAATCACCACCAATTTCACAGCAGCAGAAACAGCCCAACACTTCCACAACCGCATCCTCACGCAACACAGAACACCTGAGGAAATCATCACAGACAGAGGACCCCAATTCACGTCAAACTACTGGACACAGGTGATGAAAGACTTGGGAATCAAGCAATAAATATCTACCTCCTACCACCCACAGATGGACGTCCAAACTGAACAAGTAAACCAGATCCTTGAACAATATCTTCAACACTATGCCAACACTGATCAGGACAATTGGGCTAAAATGCTCCCCATGGCCCAGTTTGCCTACAACAGTAAGAACCACTCCTCCACAGAAATGTTCCCATTCAAAGCCAACTATGGGTTTGACCCCACCTGGGACCCCCAGATTGGCAAAAAGGAATTGAACACCACTGGACGCTCCTGGATTGAACAGATTCACAACACACAAAAAACATGCTTGAACAATCTGAACCACACAGTGCAGACATACAAAGCCTTTGCTGACCTCAAACAAATTCCAGTTCAACCCTTACAAGTTGGAGACAAAGTGTACCTAGACTCCTGGAACGTACCCCTACATGTGCCCTGCAGAAAAATAGCTTACAGAAGAAGCGGCCCCCACAAGATCACCAAACTAGGTGGTGAGGCCGCCTTCAAGCTAGACCTAACCCCCTCCTGGAAGATTCATTATGTGTTCCACCTCTCCCTGTTGTTCAAAAAAGATGGAAATTTGCTCCCCCACCAAAGGATTAAGACAGACCCCCACTCATCCAAACAGTCTGTGCTGAGGAATATGAAGTTGAATACATACACGGCAACCAAACTCACTACCAAAAACCCCAGTATTACGTCAAGTGAAAAGGATACCCACTAGAAGAAAGACCTGGGAACCACTGAGCAACCTGACTAATTCCCAAAAAGCCGTCCAACTCTACCTGAACAAGAAGAATCAGAAGGGAGGATGCTTGGGGGAAGAAGGGGATGGTGTCAGGATTGACAATTCTTCCTCTCTAAAAACCTGGGCCTGGGAGCAGGAATCAAACACTGACCCTGGATTCCTTTGGGCCACCGGGCCTGTGGACCGCTGGACTGCCCACCTGCGTTTTTCTGGGATTGAGCCCCCACAAGCTGATACCAAGAATGTTGACCCATGAAGTAAAAAGAGCCAAACCAAAGAGATTATTGCACTAAATGGAAGACTAATCACAGCGCCTAATGGAGGTACTGATTTGGCAACTATTAGCTTCATAAACTTGAAATCTACACCAGCAATCAATCAAGAGCTAGCCTAGGAAAGAGGCACAGGCCTGCAGCCCAGTCCCATGACCACAACACTAAAGCCAGATAATCAGGTAGCCAGATCAAGATTCTTGACCAATGAAAGAACTCCTGGGCCAAGTACCATTTTGCCGCCTTTGGACCCAAGCACCCAGTTCCCCCAGCCCTGCCCTTCCCAATGCCCTGATGAACCCCCCATGAAAAATGTTAAGTTTGGAGATGTGGTACTATATAAACCCAAAGACCCTGCGCTCCAAACTTGTTGCCATTTTTGTTTAAAGGTTATGTTTTTTTGGCTCATACAGCTATTGCCTTATTTTGTATTTGCTGTCTACCAATTCAGTTCAAGATCTCCTGGCCCGCCTGCCCCACTGCTTGCTGTTTTCTGTCCTCCTGATTAACCTTTGGACCCATCCATTTTACTGACTTCCCTCTGAAGTCTGAATACAAGGAATAAACCACAGAAAAGATACTCAAACCCAATCCCCTGATCCACATACAATCTGCAATTAGATACAACCAACAAGGCCCATGGATATTTTCACCACCCAAGTTATTCAGAGGAAAATCCAACTATCTCCCTGCTTAAAACCTGTCCATGGAACTGCTTGTGACCCCAAAACCTATGACTGCTTCTTAATCCAACCTTCTAACCAACCATTCTGGCAAGCTGTTTGGGATTATGTACATCACCCTCACAAATGTGATTGACACTATAATCCCGGCCGCAGGCCCATGGTCCTGGGTGGGGAAGTCTGCATCCTACCTTTTAAAGTTAGTTCCCCTCTTGTGGTGGGCATTGCCCGCAAAAAACCTGGCCCAAGTTACCCCTGAAAACAACGGGCTAGCCGCTCAAGACTGGATCCCTGACACATATGGCTTTAACTTGTTCAAAAGTCACCTAGTGTCTAGCTCTGCCCCCCCCTCCCATACCCACCCCTGCACAAGCTGCCTGCTAACCAATAAGGATGGAAATCTCAGCTTGGAAAAAATTGCTGCCACACCCAACCTGCCCCCCTACAACCAACCAGGCTTCAGCTCCCCCAGCCCAGCGCCCCAAGTGCAGAATCATTACTGCTCAGATACTTCAGGAAATTATGGTACTGAACTTGCAGGGTCTGTCCTGGGAACAGATTGCTAGCCAATTGCAATTTAACTGGCCTACCTCATGCAGGAATTCAAGAAGCTGATGAAGAGAGGGGATCTGATTGGGACAGCCAAGAAGCCAAAGAAGGCCCCAGAGTCCCAAATCAATGAGCATACCAAATAATGCTTGACCTCCTTCAGAGGGACCCCAAGCTTCCCTTGTCCCAGGTCCAGAATCAACTTGCACACTATAGCATTTGGGTATCTGAGCGCATGGTGCAGCTCTGGATGCATGGAAAGGTGGCTTCAATACGGATTCTTACCAATGTTGCCAGCAACTAATGGGATGGCGCTGAGGATTCCCTGTATGATCCTGTCATTAAATCCACCCTGATTCAATGCTTGACTAGTCTAACAGATGACATCACCTTGATCTCCTACTACAAGCTATCAATAGCTTTTGATGATTTTGGCAAGCAAGGAAGACAACTAACCCAAAAAGGAAGGAAGAAGGTCAAGAAGGGGACATTCATTGATGTGTTTCTAGCTATTTTAGCCAAGGATTATATCTATTATTGCATAATCCATGTTTTATCAATGGCTATAAGTACAGTCAAATCATTGGAGAATTACTCAACTCCTAGGATAGTTCAAATTCCCATCACTGGGGTTTCTTGAGCCACCAGATAGAGGGTAGCTCCACCACCCTTGAGGCCATCCAGGAACTTGGGCACCAGGACACAGTCTACCCTGCCGGCCATGCAAGCATCCATCTGGGTGATGTGGTGTTCTTCAACATTAGAGACACAGTACAGGAGCTTCCTCAGGCTTTTAATGATCTTTATCTTGGGGTCCTTGAACACAAGTCTCTCTTTGGTTGTCAGATGGTGGCAGACTTGTTTGCCCAAATTGTCTTCCATGTGAATATGGGCAACCAATCACAGAAGGATAAGCGCCTCCCACCCTGTGCCACTGCAACCTACCATCCAATCACAACAATGACCAATGAGGAGTATCATGATCGGAAATAGCAGCCATCACGCAAAATACTCCTGTCTACACCCCACCACAACTATCCCCAACCTTCCAGCCCCACCCACCCAATCACAGGCCCCCCAGGCCAGCATCGGCTCTATGCCTTCCTTCCTGCACTATTCTGCCTACTAGGCATCTCTGTTTCCTGCCCCCAATAAACTTCATGTCACAAAACATTTTCTATTTATATTATCTTGATTCTCAATTTTAATTATTCATTTCCTATTTTTTTATAGTTAGTTTTATTCTTTATGCTCAGTTTATTTCTATAAAATCATATATTTACTATGTCATGTATCTAGATCCAGAAAACAGATATTTTTAGCACTTTCCACAGCCCCTTGTGAAAATATTAACAACAATTTGGTGAGTAGCTGAATTTGAATTAGAAAACTATAGGTTAACTGTTTTTAGATAAAGTTGTTGCTGATCCAAATTCAAAACCTTAATGATAAACTTTAAGTCAATCAGGATCCAAGTGATAAATTGATTGTTGTGACATAAAGGGTTATTCAATAATTCTTTGGTGCATGTTCACCAATTAATATGATTGCCTGGATGTTTTGCCATTTTACGCCATTGCCACTGTGGCAAGTTATTGATAGAATAGTGCCCAATCAGCTACTGGATTAGCACTAGTCCATCAACAACCTGCCACAGCGGTAATGGTATACAATAGCAAAAGATCCAGCCAATCATATTAATTAGCACACATGCATCAAAGAATTATTGAATGTCCCTTTATGTCACAACAATAACTTTATCACTTGGCTCCTGATTAGCTTAAATTTTATCATTAAGGTTTTGAATTTGGATCAGTAACAACTATCTAAAAACAGTTAACCTGTAGTTTTCTAATTCAAATTTAGCTACTCACCAAATTTTTGTTAATATTTTCACAGGGTGCAATGCAAAGTGCCAAAAATAATACAGCAATTAAGGAAACAATGCCAACAAAAAGCAAACAACACATAGAGTTAAGCGTAAAACATAAACACAATGGGTAAAAAATGGGATAATGTAGTAAATGAAAAAACAAACAGGAATAAAAAAGAGGCAATGGTATCAGAATAATACTTATTTTATTGGGGTAAAAGCTATAAAAACATATGGAAAGGTTATTAAAAATCATACAAGAGAATTGGAGAAGCTGCTAAAGGACCTTGACACAGCAATTGCAAAAATAAAAGACATTGAATTCAAGGTCAAGGCAAAATTTAAGGCTGCTGTCCTTACTGGGGACAAAGTTGAGAATGTGTCTGCCAAGGCACTTATGACCAAAATGCCAGACAATCCTGAAACAACAATTAAACACCTTTTAAATTTCCATAAGACTGTTATGGAAGGCCTTCAATTCAAGTCTTTTTCTCTCTATGTGCTTTCTGTCTAGGTTGACAACCCTGAGATGTATGCACATCTCAAGCCAGCCAGCCAGCCAAGCAAGCCAGAACCAAGGACACAGAATTTCCAGCACAATTTCTTGCTTCAATAATGGCTAAGACTTTTGAAGCCACCAGCAATGAGGAAACACACAAAGGTAACCTAAAAAACAAAAATTAATAAAGATTCAAAATTATTATCCTTTTTTAGAAAACATTGACAGTGAAATCCGCCAGCTCCTGGTCCCCTTTGTCCACGCCACATTTTATGCCAACTACACCAATCATATGGCCAAGCAACTTTTTCAGTCCCCCCTGCCTTGCAGGAGCTTGAAGACATAATTAACAGGTCCTTCCCAATGACAAGGGACACATTAGCTGGGTTGACACATGCCAAGGGGGCATCTGAGTGGGCAGTTACTGCCTATAAGGGTGCCCAACTGGTCCTCCCAGACCCGGTATCCCTCAGTGGAGTATACTGTGTAGACTCCATTGAGCTTGCTTGGAACGTCCTGGCAACGCTCCTATTCAAGAATATACCAGAAATGGGCCAGGCCCATGAGGCTGCTTGCTTCTGCTTCCCAGTGGAGCACACACTCTCTTACCTTCTGGAGAACTTTGGGTGTGTGGTTAGAAAATTGGTTGTTGCAGATGCAACAGCTGTCAAGAAAACCAAAATTCTCTTTGCCAACTCTGGCTGGCCTGGAGCGCTGGCAAGATGGGGGTCCCTGCAGCCATGGAGCTGACCTTTGCAAAGACAAAGCATAAGAAGATAGCACCATGTATAATAAACTCTGTGAGTTAACAAGCCTTAGCTGGCTAAAGGCTTCACCTCATGGTTTACCTAGGATATCTTTTCTTCTTTGGGATGGGCGCCAGAAAAGAAGACCTAGACATGATCCTTCTTGGGAATGACAAGGCCTGGCTCTCATTGGACAGGAAAAAGGTCCCCCTGGGTACAACTTGGTTGACCACATAATCCAAGACACCCTGGTCCTGGCGGTAAACTATGGGTTTGCAGCCCCATCAGAGAAGCTGCTCTTGGATTCTCACCTAAAAATACTCCCTTTTTACCAGCTGCTGTGAATATTTTAATCAGGTTGTATCCACTATCTACAGTGTGGCAGTGGAGGTTGTGCACCACCTCCATTGCTGGGTGGTACATAACAAAGAACCCATTACAGGCGCTCCTAATTTCTATATTCCAATAAATTTATTTACACTTTAGATTAACTTTTATTTATAATAATTTTTATAATTTTTATTTTAGCAAACAAATTTTGCAAAATAAAACCTTGAGACAGTTTTCATAAAAGCATAATAGTATGTATTAATAAATTATACTTCTAATTTGTACATTTTACATTTATTTTTTTAACTTCATTTTTATATTTATTTGATAATAGTGATAAAAATATATCCCATAATCAAGTATCAAGTGTTTGGGATAGACTCAGATGCAATAATAAAAAAATCAATATAAAATAAATGAATTACTAACCTTCATTGATTGTCTCGCTGAATGTGATTGTGGGCTTAGAAGCTTCTTAATATAAAATAATAATTACTAAATCTTAAATTGTAAATTAGATAATATATAAAAATCAAACAAGCTAAGCCTTTAATTGATTGAAGTTTGCCAAGGAACACAGGGATGAACAAATCAGTGTGGCCATAGAATTTTGCCGCAGTCTCAGCTGGGAGGGTGTGTATCCCGGCCTGCAGAAAATCAAATAGGTCCTTGGTCCCAGTTGGGGTCCCTTGCTTGACAACTTGCTTGAGCCACCCAAAAACTTTCTTGATGGGATTAAGGAAATTCAAATAAGCAGGGAGGGAGAAAAGGCATAAATTTGCTGTGGCCAATTGCTGGGGGCCCACTGCAATGCTGGTGTCAATTGATGGAAATTCTTCAAGAATATCTGCCATCTTATGGAGACCAATGTTATCCAGCACAATTACATTGATGAAGCCCAGGAATGTGCACACCAGGTGCTCCTGGAACAATCAGAGAAATGCTAGAAAGATACAGCTGTTGTGGGAGCCTAGTATCATTTGATAGAGCTTGACCCCCTTTGGACCAAGGGGGCCACCTGTCACGGTAAGTTCCATAATGCCAGGTATTGTCTGTCCAAGTAAGAAGGCACAGAAGGCCAGGAAACCTGTATCAAAATTGACCAAGTTAACAGATTTAAATCAAACAGTCAATTAAAAATGGGTCACAGCTGCTCCAGATAGCCAGCTGAAACCAGCTCCCCCTTGTAAACTGACGTTGATAAATTGACGTAATATGAGGGTCACCCAATATAAGCTCATTAATCAGCATGGTTTTCAGAAACTGGTCACACAAGGGTTCTTTGCAACCTGAACTAGATACTTACTTGAAGATGCCAAAGGAATAGGAGATCAAGACTCAGGTGGTATTGCTTAGTCAATTTTTCTGATATATATTGAATAATTTTCCCTGTTTCAACTCTAAGAGTTGAGTCCTTCTAAATTTACTCAATAAAAATCAATTATCCCAAGTTCTAATTTTAAATTTTAAAAATGCATCCTGTGCTCAGGTTGTTGCGGCATATCCCGTACAATCTGATTCTGAACAGAATCATTTCAGGAAGACGGGGCCCAGCATATGGAACTTTGTTGCTGGCGCTGCAAAATGTTAATTTCATGCCAGCCAATTTTGTAGCTCCTCCCACATTCTGGAAAATGAAAATTGTGTCACTTCTCAATGCCCAGAATTCTACGCTGAAGATGCATTGATGCTTTGCCAGGTCATTTATCTTGGTTTACTCTGGTTAGGATTGATTGTTCTACTTAATCCTGGAGTTTCAATTGGAAATTTCACAAAAAGATATTTAAAGCCGCGTTGGTGGTTAATCATCAATTCTATGTGGATTTGGGTGATAATTCCCCATCATTTAGAAACGGCTTCATATTATCCAGTGATTTCTGTCACATTACTCAACTCTTCTACGTCTGAGTTTTTGGAAGCAGTTCATCATGAATTTGTGTTTCTTTTCTCCTGCTCTGTCAAGATCTCTGTGTTTATCATGTTTATTTGCATCAGTTCATTTCTGAGTTTTCAGTTTGGACTTTTCTTTAATTTTTGGTTTCTATCTCTGGTTGCAGTTGTAGAGACTAGATCATCTGTTTTCTATTTACGTTGTGTCATGTCATTTTGGCGTCCGGATTATTTTCCTGCCCCACCCACTGATGAAATTTCGCGTGAAGTTTTGTCAGCATTATCATTTATTCCGGCTCTAGCCTTAGTCACAAATCCCAAGTTTACCATGTGATGACAAAAGTTTCCAAAGATGCTTGAGAATGGTTGTTGTCTGTGGTGGAGCACAATCCACATGTTTTAACTTAGAGTGCATCTCTATATCCTTTATTAAAAAATTTGTGTGTATCTATTGAGGAGCTCAAAGTATATTGTAAGCTGTAAACCTTCTGTCAGGGTACAACTCTGCTTTTGGTATTCCTTCCTCAGTTTCTTACCTACTGCCCTACCAAGGCAACAGCGCCCATGTTGACACTAAAAATGTCAACAGTGGCCATGTCAACACTTTTAATGTCAACACTATAGTAAATTGACAACCCAGTTTTACTTAATGTTGTTTCCTGGATGCCAACACTTTTTTAATTAACGGCACACTTTACCCTGAACATTTTTAATATAATAAAATATTTTAAAATACTTTTTTATACTAAAATAATCCCAGAGAGTTCAAAAATGCAATAAAAAAATACCATAAGTAATAAGAGTAAGGAGATATAAGCAACTATTTTTCAGTTTACTATGTAAATTACACTCTTTATTATAAAATTATTTTTTATTCCCATAAAAATTAAAATTCCAATGAACCAAAAATAAAGATGTTTTATATGTCATAATAACTACAAAATATAAGAAAATTCTAATTTTAATTTATTATACTTTATATAAGCATAACTGAAAATATCTCATAGCTTAAAGATAAATTAACAAAATATAAGATATTTCTTACAAAACCACATTGAAAATGTATCTGAAACTTACCATTTATACCTAAAAAAATTATTACTATCCAAAAAAATTAAAAAATTAAAAGTTTAAAAGTAAAAAATAATAGGCAAAGCAAAGCAAAGTTTATTTGGCTAATTAAAGCCACCAGCAAGAGCAGTTGCAACATCCTCAAGGTACTTCTTGATTTCCTCCCCTTTGTACTTTTTCTTTAATACCTTCTGCACGTCCTCCTGGTAGTCCTGGTCCTTAGAATTCCTCTTCTTGGGGGCCACTTGGTTGGCCAGGTTGCGGAACTTGGAGACAGTCCGGGCCTGCTCCTCCTGCAGCTTCTGGAAGAACTTGTTGAACTTGGGGTTAGTCCCAAACTTGGTCTTCAAATGCTTGTGCCAAACCTCAAGGCTAAAGGTGGTCTTCATCTCCCCCTTGAGGCAGGCGCCTTGACAGTTCCAAGGGGCAGTGGCCCCACTCTTACCTCTCTGGGCAGTCACCTTCTTGCCCACCCATTGCTGCTCAAAGTACTCCAGGTAGCCTTCAAAGATGGTGGAGTGCTTTTTGATATAAGCATCCTCCTGGAGGGCCTCAAAGCCAAGCCCAGTATGCTCTGGGCGCACAAAAGCCAAGGCAGCAAACTGGGTCAGGGCAAAGCGGCACTTACCATTGTTAAGATACTTGTCAAAAAGGTCCTTCTCACTCTTTAGATTCTTGACAAGAGCCTGCTGAAAATTGAAGAAGCAGCCCTGGACTTCTCCATTGAAGGTGGCCTGGAAGGCTCTGAACTGAGCCTGCTCAAAGTCCATTATTATAACTTTTGGCCCAAGTGAGCGCGCATGAGCTGGCTGCTCAGCGGCTAGGGTTGACTCATCCTTCTCATCAGAGGAGGGATTTGCTCTTGTGGTGTGGGTGGGAGGGGGAGCTGGTTGATGGGAAGGGAGCTCAAAGCATCCTGGACAATCTTGAAAGCTCTGGCATAGACTTCCGTCTTGGCACCAGGAATGAGAAAGAATACAAGAGGGATGACCTGGTCATTGAACTGCCCATGCAAGACCCAAAGCTGCTTGAAGAGAGGGGGGCAAGTAGCAAATGTGCCATCGCACAGCCAGG
The DNA here is from genome assembly GCA_014839935.2 of Entomophthora muscae. Classification (NCBI taxonomy): domain Eukaryota; kingdom Fungi; phylum Entomophthoromycota; class Entomophthoromycetes; order Entomophthorales; family Entomophthoraceae; genus Entomophthora; species Entomophthora muscae. Next base: position 191,465 of record QTSX02001516.1, on the reverse strand, counting down.
TGGTAGCAGTGTTCAGCTGCTCCAGGTTTTGGGTTGTGGTGTAGGCTACAATCTTATCCTCCACTTCCTGCACATTGTCATGGAGCAGGAACATCTCATCATCCTCTGTCTTCTTGAGGGCATCAGTGAGGACCAGGTCCTTGATGTTGGTGGCACTCCTGGCCAGGGGGTTTGAGGCTTGACGCCTATCACTCACAAACTTGACCAACTGGGTGTGAGTAGGGACCCTCTTGAGGTTGATAGGGGTCAGGTACTTGCAAGTAAGCACAGCCAGCTGGGTGGCAGAAAGATCTTTGGAAGTGGGCATAATCTGCACCAGATACCCTTTCAGGAGGCAGGAGATGGTAGTGTTGGGCATGATGCAGGTATGCTTGCCCTTTATGGGTTGGACCAGGTCCCAGCGCTCAGTGTTGAGCCGCACTGGACAGGAGCAGTCCTCACAGGTGTAATGGCGGCTCTAAAAGCCCCAGTTGCATTGTTGCATGAGAAGATGTATCCATTGGCCACCATGGCTGGCCCACCTTTAACACTCATGATGGGAAAAAACTTGGGTAGGGTGGAAGGAACCTTGCACTTGCCATCAATGTTGCAGATGTTGTGGGCCAACAGAGGGTCCCAAGGGCCAGCAGGAGCATGGCGGAAGCCAAGGAAGTAATTGGGGCAGGTCTTTGAATCATCCCCAGATGAGCTTGAAGGGGGAGAGTTTGGCGGGGGTGAGGAAGCAGAAGGAGGCTTGTTGTGGTGCTCCTCATGTGCAGGAGACTTATCCTTGGGTGGGGACTTTTGGGCTGAGCAATTCTTCTTGGTTGGCTCCTTGTCAGAAGCCGAGTTGTAAAAACTGTGCTCTGTAAGAGAGCCATCAGTTTTTTCTCCCCCAGTGGAATGAGCAGAGCTCTTCTCATGAGAGGGCTCAGGGGAGGGCTTGGGGGATGGTTTGGGGGTGGCCTTCTTTGACAAGACAGGCTTCTTCTTGGTGGCTTTGGTGGGCTTGAAGGGACGCTTGGTACCCTTTGGCTGCTTAGAGGTGTTCTTGTCCTAAAATAATAAGTAAAATGGTTTAAATAAAGCAAAGTATGTAAAAAACAAACAAAACAACTTAAAAAGCATAATTTACAAAAAGTAAATCTTGGATGGTTTTTCTTGGTATTTAAATGTTAAAAATTATTTGTATAGTTTTAGTTTTATTAAAGTTATAAATAACAAGATAAAAGTTGATAGAAATATGTGAAAGTATTATATTTAGATATAGATTTTATTTTAAAAATTAAAAAATATGAAAGAGCAAAGTCAAAAATACAACATATCAAAAAATGAGAAGTTTTTATTATATAAAATATAAAGTTTTATATGTGAGAAGTGAAAAGTGTTGACATTATGATTGACAATTAGTAAAAAAAGCTGAATTCTCACTGACAATTACAAAAATTGTAGACATTATTTTTGACAAAATTCTCACTGTCAACATTTTTTTGAAAAATTACTATGAAAAAACATAGTACACTTAATTAAATTTACGTGGGCTAGCAAAAAATTAACTGTTTTCTGTGTATTTTTGTTCATATATAAAAATTAAAAAAACATATAAAAATAAGTTAAAAAAGTATCAAGGTTCTTTATTTCTTTATTAAAAATTATATTTGGGTAGTGGGAATATGATATTTTACCATTGCGCTTATATGAAGTTGTTAAGAAGTTGTATTCAAGTATTGAAAAGGGTAAAGTGTCAACAACATCACTTACAACATTCTTTATATGAGGTGGCATATTAATCTAGGCTTAATTGTGCCACTCTAATTTGCTTAACTCCACCCCAGGGGGTGATCACAAGCAAATAAACGACATTTACGAGTGTCAATATTATTTTTAATAATAGATTCTATAGTAACTTATATAGTAAGTCACGCATAAATTATTGGATCACCGTTAGCATCTAATCCACTTAATATATTAAAGCCGTAATAAGTGCCGCATAAATATATATAAGATGAACATTCCAACAATCAAATATATGTGCACTAGTATTTTCAATATAATAATTCAATAAAAAAAATTTTTAAATGTGCACTTATTTTTTTTACTGTAGATGCTTCAGTTTTGTTATTAAAAATAAGTTTGGCTTAAAAAGTGTTGACATTGACACTTTTACGTCATGAAATTGAATAAAAAAATAAACTAATTTTTATTAGTAAACATAAAGGAAAAATCAGGTTAAATCAAGTTTTTTATTAAGCTTAATATTAGATTGTGTCAAGATGGCCACAATTTTGTGGTGTTTTCTGGGTTTGCACCCCTAAACACTTTAAAAAAAAATTAAGCTAGCACAACTAGCAAAAAACATAGGAGATTTAGAGTTTTGAGTCAACAGTGGCCATGTTGACAAAGTGTCAACATGGGCGCTGTTGCTCCGTCCGGTGACCCGGGGGAGTGCAGTCCCAGGATTTGGCGGGTTGGGAATCCCTGTTAACCACAACTGAGGCCCTGGTAAGCCAAATTCTTTCTCTGGTCTCAAATCTGTCTACTTCCAAACAAGGTACGTTGGTAATTGAGGATAAACCCGCTGCACGCTCCTGGCTTTCTGGTCCTTGCTCTGTGGTAGTTCCTTCCAACCAAAGCCAATATTGTTCTCCTCCTAGCCCATCTCAGTTGCAATTGGCGGTGGTGAACAAACCCACCAATGTAAAGGAGGCCCCAGTAGTGTCTGTTCCTGATAGTTCCTTGGCAATGCTTCAGCACGTCGTACCTGCAAAATCTTCTGTTATTACGTCCAAAGAGTTGCCCCTTGTTCCCATTGATTGTGATAACCCCGTTCTTCCAGCTGTTGTCCAAGAAATGATTGAGTGTTACTTCCAGGAGAATCCTGCTTCCTTAGCTGCCATCTGTACTGCCAATGAAAAACAAGACCCTGCCAAGAATGCTACCTTTGCTGCAAATAAATCCACTTCTGGTTACTTCTTGTTTCATGGTAGTATCAATAATGGTCAGACTATCTATCAGCCAGCCATCTTGTTAGATACAGGTGCTTCCAAAAATTTTATGGTTGTGGAGACTGCTGACTTGCTACAACTCAAGTACCATCTGGGAATGCTAGTTAGGGGTGGGAATTGTCAAATGTTTCCCTCTTTCCAGCTGAAGAAGCCAGTTACTTTTGTAGTAGCAGGCCAGTCTTTTACTGCAAGGTTTTCTGTTTGTCCTACCCTTATGTATCCTATCATTTTGGGAGTGAGTTGGTGAAGAGATCATAATGTATCAACCTTACTGGAGAAAAATGAGCTACAGGTGGAACAATCCTCAGGTATAACTATTTGTATTCCACTGTTGGATATGTCTGAATTGGAGCAATCATCACAGACCATACAATTGTTTCCTGTCCCTGTCCCCGTAAGTTTGGATTTACCAGCATGTTTGCAACCCTGGTCCGTGGCATTTGATGCCACCAGAGGCAAAGTCCTTCCCAAGCACACTCAGTTTGACTTTGACTTTAAGGTCACTGTTGATCTGATCAGAATTGTGTCTCCTATTTACCCTTTAACCTTGAAGGAAGATGCATGTTTGGAAGAGTGGTCTCTGTGAAATGTTGGCAAAAGGCTACATTTTTATGAAGGCTTTGTTGATCTGCTCTCTGTTATTGTTTGTTCAGAAGTCTGATGGGTCCTTTCATCCTTGTGTCAACTACGGGAATTTGAATAACATTACAATTCTGGATCCTTATCCTTTACCTCTCAAAGCACAGCTCTCTAGATGTGTTGAGAAGGCCAAGGTATTCTTGAAACTTGATCTGTTGAATGCTTTTAATCAAATCAGGATTGCAGAAGGAATGGAATGGTTAAAAGCATTCATAACCAAGAAGGGTATCTTCCAGTTCCGCATAATGCCTTTTGGATTGAAGAATGCCCCAGCTTGCTTTCAGCCGTTGATTGATTCAGTCCTGGGAGATCTACTAGGTGTTTGTGCCATTGCATATATGGATGGCATCTTGGTGTTTTCTCCGGATGAGGAGTCACATAAGGCCCACTTGTCAGCAGTTGTAGAGCGCATTCTCCAAGCAAACTTGATCATCAAAAGGAGTAAGTGTGAATTCTTTAAACATAAGGTTACCTTTCTGGGTAATATTATTTTTGAGGATGGCCACACTGTTGCCCCTGATAAAGAAGCTGCGGTTTGAGAGTATGCTGCACCTGTGACAGTATCCCAAATTTGTAGTTTCCTGGGTACATGTACGTTCTTGAAGAAATTCACTCTCCACTTGTCTGAGGTGGCCGCCTCTTTTATTTTCAGCTAGTGTAAAGACAAATTTAGTCTGGACGCCTGAGTGTGCAAGTGCCTTCTCAGCAGTCAAGGCTCTTTTGTTGTCCTTCCCAGTGCTAAGACGTGTGGATCCTAAGCTTCCTTTTGTTGTTTCCACTGATGCATCTAAATACGCTGTGGCTGGTGTGCTGTTTCAAACAGCTAGTGACAGGATTGAGAGACCTGTAGGGTATTTCTCCCAGAAGATGGAGGCTTGAGAACGCAACTACATGATTTACAACAAGGAATTGCTGGCTGTAGTGGAATTGTTAAAGCATTGGCACCACCATCTCATGTCAGCACGTCATCCATTTGTAGTAAGAACTGACCACAAAGCCCTTCTATATTATCAACAATCCAGGGTTTTTTCAGGTTGCCAATCCAGATGATATGGTGATCTGACAAGATACAAGTTCCGCTACAAGTTTATTAAGGGATCTGACAATCACTTGGCCAATGCTCTAAGCAGGAATCACTCACATCTCCCATATGCTAGTATGGACGCCAAGTTTAACACACATACTATGATTCCAGACAAAGCTGTGGTGCCTTTTGTATTACCTCCACCGGCTACGTTGACCACCATGTCCTTAGATGAGGGCACAGACCTGGACTTGTATTCCAAGGTTAAGTTTCTGCAATCTTTGTCCAAAGGTTATGATAGGCTATTGGAGCTAGCATGTACAAACCCAGTAGGTCAGCCTCAGGGCTATCATAAGATTGGTCCAATCCTGTATCATCAAGGTTGCTTGTGAGTCCCTGAAGGCACTATTTGGAATGAAATCATGGAGGCTAATCATACCTGTCCAACAGCTGGTCATCCAGGGAAAAACAAAATAGTGGAACTTATCTGCCGCCAGTTTTCCTGGAAAGGTTTGACTGTGCAGGTAGCCGCTTTTGTTCAAGATTGCCTGATATGTGTTTGATCCAAGGCCAGTTAGAATAAGACTACTGGTTTACTGGTCCCACTTCAGCCTGCTGCGGGTCCTTGGATGTCTGTGTTGGTGGATTTCATTGGCAAGCTTCCCAATTCCAATGGGTTTAACGCAATCATGATAGTAGTTTATTGTTTCACAAAGATGGCACTCTTTGTACCTTGCTCAACCACAATTACTTCAGTGGAAACCGCTAGGTTATTTGTGAACAGAATCTTCTCTCTACATGGCATCCCAATGGAGATTGTAAGTGACTGTGGTCCTCAATTTATTGCTCAGTTCTGGGAAGCTTTTACTAGAATCCTTGGTATCAAATTGTGCCGCTCTACTGCTTTCCACCCCCAGTCTAATGGACAAACAGAGAGGGTAAACCAAAGTTTGGAGGCCTACCTACGCTGCTACATCAATGCGCAACAAGATGACTGGTGTGATAATCTACCCATGGCAGAGTTCACATATAATAACGCCCCACACACGTCAACTCAAGTATCGCCATTTTATGCCAATGTGGGCTACAATCCTTCTTCCAACATGGGCCCTTGTTTGGTTAGCAACGTGAAAGCTGCAACTGATCAAGACGCTGAATTGAAGCAGGTTCATTAGGAGCTCTAAGTTACTCTTGCTGCTGCCGTGACAACTTACAAGGAATATGCAGATCACAAGCGCCAGGAAGGTCCCACTTACAGGCCAAGTGACTTAGTCATGGTTGATGCTTTCAATATGAAACTTAAGGTTCCCTGTTGTAAATTGGGTCCCAAGCAAGTTGGTCCCTTCAAGGTAGAACTCAGATTGGCCCTTCTGCCTATTGGCTGGATTTACCTCCTGCTTTCAAGATTTTCCACACCTTCCATGAATGTCTCTTTACTCCCTTCAAAGGAACAGAGACCCCCTCTTCCCAACCCATTCTTGTGGAAGGAGAACCTGAGTACAAGTTAAATTGTAATCTAGCTTCCCACAAGAATTGTTGCTGTTTGGAATATTTGATATCTTGGAAAGGTTATCCTGATTCTGAAAACTCCTGGGTTCTCCACTACAATTGTTTGAATTCCTCAGATCTGATCCATGAGTTCTACAAGCACAATCCCACTGCTATGGTCATCCTGAGCTTACCCTTGCTGCAATGAAACTCCCACCTGCCCATAAGGATTTCTCTTTATCCCATCTCCCAGATGGTGGTATTGTGCCCAGGGCTAAAGCAGAGGGTAATGTCACGGTAAGTTCCATAATGCTGGGTATTGCCTGTCCAAGTAAGAAGGCACAGAAGGCCAGGAAACCTGTATCAAAATTGACCAAGTTAACAGATTTAAACCAAACAGTCAATTAAAAATGGGTCACAGCTGCTCCAGTATGCCAGCTGAAACCAGCTCCCCCTTGTAAACTGACGTTGATAAATTGACGTAATATGAGGGTCACCCAATATAAGCTCATTAATCAGCATGGTTTTCAGAAACTGGTCACACAAGGGTTCTTTGCAACCTGAACTAGATACTTACTTGAAGATGCCAAAGGAATAGGAGATCAAGACTCAGGTGGTATTGCTTAGTCAATTTTTCTGATATATATTGAATAATTTTCCCTGTTTCAACTCTAAGAGTTGAGTCCTTCTAAATTTACTCAATAAAAACCAATTATCCCAAGTTCTAATTTTAAATTTTAAAAATGCATCCTGTGCTCAGGTTGTTGCGGCATATCCTGTACAATCTGATTCTGAACAGAATCATTTCAGGAAGATGGGGCCCAGCATCTGGAACTTTGTTGGCGGCGCCAAAAAATGTTAATTTCATGCCAGCCAATTTTGTAGCTTCTCCCCCCATTCTGGAAAATGAAAATTGTGTCACTTCTCAATGCCCAGAATTCTACGCTGAAGATGCATTGATGCTTTGCCAGGTCATTTATCTTGGTTTACTCTGGTTAGGATTGATTGTTCTACTTAATCCTGGAGTTTCAATTGGAAATTTCACAAAAAGATATTTAAAGCTGCATTGGTGGTTAATCATCAATTCTATGTGGATTTGGGTGGTAATTCCCCATCATTTAGAAAAAGCTTCATATTATCCAGTGATTACTTTCACACCACCATTGAATATGCTATGACGCGGACTGTAGCACACCAAGCTACCCCGTCATTTGAGCCTTTGGGGACATACCCATACTCATTGCATATAAACAAGGCAAATGCCAATTTTTCAATATAGTAAAATTTGACTGTCTCCTTGGCTTTGAGGACAGTGTACACCTCTGCGTATTTTTTCTGGATGTCAGTGTTGGAGGAGAGTTTCTATTGTAGGGGGATACTCCAAGTTTTTTTCATGAAAACTGCATGCCCTTTACAAAAATGATAATAAAAGGAAATTGAGGCCTCAACATAAAAAGTAGATTTAATCATGGCCTGTATATTTTCCAGTTCAAGATGGCAATCTTGGTTTATCCACTGGCATATTGCCCATTTGTGCTTATTGGTGAGAATGGTGGAAACACACAAGGATTTCTCTCTGGCAAGAACTCAGCCAGTATTGATGAATTTGTTAAAGGTCTTGGAGGCGTACTTGGGATCCACCCAAACAAGAGCTGCAGCCGCCTTGTAATCACCAGATTCCTGCATTAGCTTGAGCAGGATGCTGCATTTGATATAAGGGATACACTTCTGAGCGGGCTTTACAGGAGTTGATGAATCTAGATCCTGATTGGATACTGGCTTGCAAGGCATAGGCACCTTGTTGTAGAACACAGCAACTTTCTTGAGCACTAACTGTCCCTCATTGGTTTGATAGAACTCCAGCTCCTTGTCATTCTCCTGATTGCCATCACTGACATAAGGCTTTTAGCTAGTATAAATCACAGGCTTAACCTTCTCCATAATGGCTGAAAGGGTCAACTCTTGGCAGTACACAACTTCAAACACATACAAAGTAAGTTCTACCTCCTTGTTTCTAACCGTTTTTGTTGTGGTAACCTTGGTGGGCTTCCAGGTCAGCTTGGGGACCCAAGGGTTGATTCTCTGCAACCTATAAGCTTGTGCTCCTTGAACTGGTTGTGTCAGTGCACTTTCACTATCAAACTCTCCTCTCCCATCTCCTTCCTGAGTAGGCAATTGGGTTGTACTAACTTTGTTCTTTGACCCGCGGGGGCAACTGCAACTGTGGCGCACAATGGGTGCATTGTCACTCTGTTGTTGTGTATCTTCCATTTTAAAATTTAATAAAATACTAAATGAAACTTAATTAAGTCAATCCTTAATTTTAATTTTTGCTTTTATCTGAATATGGGTATTTGATTAATATTTCCCCCCATATCCCAATTATAGATTTTTTTATTTAGTTGATTTTGGTTTTACAACGCCCATTTTAGAACACTCAAAAATATTTCCACCCATTTTCCCAAATTTTACTTCCAGATTAAACACCCAACACAATTATTTTAAAAAATTTGTTACAGATTGTGTGCCCTATTTTAGATACCTTGGTCTCATTCTTGAGTACAATTCATTGCACACAACATTTGAGTGATCTTGTTTACATAGTGAGTTGCTATTGTGTTTTGGTTTTGGGTTGAGATTTGACTCACTGCACTTGGGTGTATTTTTCACTGATTAACATAGTAAACATATGTACACCAAAAGTCAACTCAAACCATTTTGTTTGTGAATTAATGTATTTTTGAATGTAATTTGAATTGTTTTGCTTTGTGTATGAGCACTTCTTTGCTGTGTTGACCCATTTTGCCCATTAACGCCAAAAATCCCTGTTAAAAGAGTGTATATTTTAACCTGATAGTTGGATTTTGTTCAAATCTGAAATCACTTTGTTTAAATCTGAGGTATTTTTTGTTGTTGCCATAGCTTTAAAAACTACTGTAGTGAAATACATGACACACTTATAAAAATACCCTAGCATCTAGAGTATATATCAATTTTTGTTTTATGCAATGATAGCCAAGCACTCCTGGCTATCTAATGAGAGCATCTAGGCAATAGTAGACCTCCAAACTAAGTGGTATATACATCATTTACTGATAGCTAAGCATGCAGCCTATCTACTGGGTACATACCTTGACTATCATTAGTTATCGCCACCTAGGTCTTCAGAGGCAAGCACCCTTTGATGCTACATCTCTATTTGTTCCCCCAGGTGGTTAGCTTGGGCATCTTTTCAAATCAACCAACTTCTCTTTCTCAAGACCTTTTAGAACTATCAGATCAGCAGATGCTTCTCTGGACAGCCACCCTAACAATGATTCTAGGTATCATATGCCTGAAAAGTAGCAGTAAGACCCCTTAAAGCTACCTATAGGTCATGGACAGAGAAATTTTGTCCCCTTTTGAGGAAACATTATCCAGTTGTATCATCACCCCATCTGGTCAAAAAAATACTTTTAAAATCTCAGTATAACTTTCCCAAAGCAACCCATATCAAACAAAGCACCAATAGATGGTGTATGTTAGCCCTCCAAGGTATAAACAAATACCATCCACTCTAGTTGGGAAGCTGGTGGACCTACCTACATTGAACTCCTATAGGCCACCATCCTCCATCTTTCCAGCATCTTTCTTCCCTTCCAACCAGCTCTAAATGCCTCAATGGCAGGAGAAGGGATGACAAGCACTCTCCCCAGCTCCACAACCCTGGATAGCCTGCTGGGTATAAGCTTCAGCCCCGCCTATGGGTTGGCAGGGACTAACAAGATAGTGTCCACCACCCAGGTTAGATGTCACAGGGATCCAAGGGGCTCTGCCAACCTTAAAACATGGGCCCAAGCATGAAAGAGAACTGGTCATGTATACAAATTCTGTTGTTGATCAGCAGCTGCAGCCCAATCTGGTCCCCCAGATCTCACCAGGCAGGTAGGCAAGCAGCTATCAGTAGATGCTGTGCTTGGGTCTTGGGATTGGTATCCAATGCAGCAGGGAAGAGAACCTCTGTAACAAGTAGTTCACAGTACAGGTAGCCAGCAATCAGCTTCCAGGGAGGATCAAGGTTTGGGACATGAACTTCCTTGGGGAGGAGCTATGGGATACCTCTCCCCTATATGGAGGGGATGCAATAGAGCAGATATAGACCAGGTCAGTTGTGGATGGGTAAGCATATTTTGGGGGGATGGAGCACTATGCAGTCAACCAGGGTGCAGGCCACTGGTGGGGTTGCCAGGGCAAGGTCTGAACCCCAGCTTGCTGCCCAGGTATGACCAGGTCATGTATTAGGCCTGGAACAGGTACTGGTTGAGAAGTTGACAACTATAGCATCAGATCACCATTGTTGCAACATCTTTGATTACTACCTCTTGAGAAAGTGATTCCCCAAGCAGCTCTCTGAATGATTCCCTAAATAATCATTAAGTTGATGGCACACTTATCATTTGACCATCTATTAGGGGATCAAACATTTTGAGTCCTAAGCAGAACACAATTTGGACAAGCCTCATGACTTAAGAGGAATACTAATTGGATAAGTCCCATGTCTGCCATGGTGTACATGGATGACATGTGGCTTCTCTTGATACTATATAATAATCTAAACTCATATCTAATAAAGTATCATTCTCTTATTAAAATCCTCTTTTATCTTGTTTATTATACTTCTAAGAAGTATATACTTGACAGTGGTAGCACAGATAGGTTATCCACACCTACACAACTTAAAAAGAAAAATTCCTCCAAATAAAAGAACCCAAAAGATGGCTCTCCCTACCGGCTGAAAAAACACAAAGAAGGACAGGAAATGATAGCATAGTTTGTGGTCTTCAACAATGTCCTTGTACCAACCAAACAGTATAACTTTCTCAGCACACATGGGATCCTGAACACGCCTCCATTTCCAAAACAACCAAAATACCCAACATTGTATTTCAACGCCTGAACTCAGCAGAAATTGGAACTTTCTCAGGACTACACAGTGAAAATGCCAACCTCTGGATTCAAAGCACATAAAATAAGTTTACACAAGTGGGCTACCCCACAAACTCTGGGATAGTGAAATTGCCCTACATGTTAACAGAGCTGTGTAAAGACCCAACAGTTGAGGAAGTATTCTAGCAAAATAAGGGACCAAGTTGGCGACTTGGAAGCCTGTGAGCGCTGTCACAATTGGATAGACTGACATCATCAATTGAAAGACTTTGGCGTGCACATTATAGCGTCCAAAATTACCAGCAAAATACACAAGTACGTAGTATATACAGGTGTATATGGCTACAGACTGGGGTGAGTGGGGGCAATACCAGCGTGGGCCAGGAGTACTGCTTAGAGGAGTTGAGCTGCGCTGCGCTGGCTCCTTATAGTAATACTTGCCAGGTGGTTTGTTTAATGGCCCATGCTGTTGGTTATATTGGTGGCCCCCAATCCCTAGGCATGCAATGAGGACAGCTGAGAAGATTAGGTGATTCATCTTCTGATCCTGGGAAAGGGCAGACAAAGCTTAGTGTCTTGTTTAACTTCTTGTAGGTGAAGTTTTTTAATTGATTTATGTGATACTATTGAGGGGTAATTTCACTCAATGATAGCACAAACTATCATCAAGTGATTTGGCTTTATTATATACTATCATCCTTGTGGGGCATGAATATTGCAAAACATTGGACAGGGAACCCCAAAAATTTGGTGTTGTCTGGAATTCCCTTTTAGGAGTGGGATGGGAATGGATTGGCAGGCAATGAATTGTTAATCTTGGCACTGCATGACTTTGGGGCTTCTTCAGTTACTTTCATGCAATCACCTTCAACTTCTGTAGTTGATGCATTAATTGTCATGCTGGGCATCTTGTAAACCCCTTCCAAATTTGGTAGGTTCCAAATTTGGCAGCAGTTCTCCCCATTTTTGGGTTTGGGGAAATTGCCTATTTGGGGGTTCCCAATTTGGCAATTTCTCCATTGGCAGGGGTGAATGGTCCTGCCGTAGGGATGCGCTGTCACCCGCTGGCAGGCGCAGGCAAGCCACCAGGCTTGGCATGCAGCCTGTGGGCTGTGGGCGGCTGGCAGCTGGCTGCGCAGTCCGCGGCTGGGGTATAAACCCTGTTTCTTTCCAACATTCCATTTTTAATGTCTGATTCTTTGGCTTGGTGTTTTGCGGCAGTTTCCCCAATGAGGGGGAACTGCTCCAATTTTTATTTTGCTTTTTGAGCCCAATTGCGCCCAAAGGTTTATCTTGACACAAGGTGTTGTCAGGAATATTCCTGACAGGCCGCCTCACAATTTTTAAGTGAATGGTTTGACCAACACCCTGATCACAACAAAATCTGGGAAATGTTCAAAACCGCCTTCCTGGAGAAATTTGCCATAAAAGACTCTGACGTAATGATCATGACAGAACTCAGAACCTTTAAAATGACAGAAAATATTGAGAAGTACATTGCAGCCTATGAAGACATACATGATTGAGCCCCTAACACCATCAACTTTGATAATTCTAGATCACAACTGGACTTCTACAATGGCCTCCCCACACACTTCAGACGTCAATTTGGGATGAGCCGCTGCAAGAACCTCCAAGACGTGTTTTTGAAAGGAAAACAAGCTGAACAGAAATCTGACAGCCTGCATGTAACCAACAAAAGAAAGGAAAGTTTCACAGCAAAGAAGGATCCCATTTCTAATAAGCAGAACAATTGAGCTAATGAACCCCATCCTTGAGGCAGAAATCATACCGCTCAAGAAAATCAAATGAGCACTGATAACACCACCAAGGAGGGAAAAGCTCAAGGGAGTGCTTAGGCAATCCACTCTCCCCCACTTTGCAAGACTTGTACAGGGACCAAGATGTGGACTCAATTACCATGATTCAAGTACCCTCCAGCAATCCTATACTGTTTTCTGCCAAAACTGGAAATAAACTCCTCACTTATCCTTTCCGCTTTCCAAGATATCAGGGCACAGCACTATTTGACACTAGAGCCAATCAATCTCTTGTTGACAAAAGATTTGCCAACCTCATGAAAATACCCACAGTCCAAAGTAATATCAAGAGAGTTATCATGGCAGATAACAGGAGACACCAGTCACCAGGGAAGTGAAACCCTTCCATGCCCAAATAGAAGATGTACAGACTTTCCTTAGTAATCCAATCATACCAATTCCTAAAGTACAATATTGTAATTGGTCTGAACTGGATTAAAAAGACCAGGCCTCATATCAACTGGGATAGTACTACCCTCATCATACAATGAGGCAATTTGCACCACTATGTGTATCCAAATCACCTTGACACACTTATGAGAGACCATGTATTCATGAAAATTACAGAAGCAGAAGACTAAAAAGACCCTAAAAAATTGATTGGAACATCTGCATGTATGAGATTACCCACTTTAAAAATGTAGAGGCTTCACACAAACATGACCCAATTTTACAACAGTTAATGCAAGAATTCCCTCCTGTTTTCCAAGAAAAGTTACCAGGGCTACTGCCCAACCGGGGCATCTAGCACAAAATCAACCTCAAATGGAGTGTACCAAAAGCACAACCTATCTAACCCCTAATACATCAAGAGGACAACTTGATAAAGGAATATCTAGACAAAGCCCTTAAAAAAAGACTCATACAACCCTATAAATCTCTATTTGATGTGGCTGTCTTTTTTGTAGCAAAGAAAGATGGAGGACTCTGCCAGGTCACAGACTACAGGGCTCTCAACAAGATCACAATTAATAACAGGTGTCCCCTACCCCTAATTGATGACCTTTTTGACGCCCTGAGAGGGTCCCAATTCTTCAAAAAATTGACTTGACAGCAGGTTATCACCAAATTTGTGTTAAACCAGAAGACATACCTAAAACAGCTTTCAGAACTAATTATGGCTTTTTTGAATGTGTGGTCCTTAAATTTGGCATGACAAACACCCCAAGCACCTTTGTGGCCTTTATTAATGAAGTTTTTAAAGAGCACATTAGAAAAAGGGCTATTGTCTACCTTGATAATATAATCATATACAGAATGACTAAAGAACAACACTGGAAAGATGTCTGCCTGGCCCTCCACACCCTTCAAGATAACCAAATTATAGCCAAGCCCTCAAAATGCAGCTTCTTATCAACAGAACTCCCATTTTTAGGACAAATTATCAGCAAGGACGGAGTGAAGCCAGACCCAGAAAAGATACAAGCCATAACCAACATGCCAGTACTGCAAAATAAGTGTGAATTTTGTATGTTCCTAGGAATGGTAGCCTACGTTAGGAGATTCATCCCTGACTGGGGCGCCTTGACTGTGCCCCTATCCACAATAACAGAAAAGGCGACAAAATTTGTATGGACACCAGTGAGGGATCAACACTCTTGATAATTAAAAGAACAAATGGTCACCACTCCTATTTTGCAATATACAAATCCTGAAAGAGTGTACGGGCAAGGAAATGATGCCTTTGATTAAGCAATAGGAGGAGTACTCCAAATTCAAACTGAAGAAAAGGACTTCCTCCCTGTAGCATATGGATCAAGAAAGCTTTCTGATAGTTAGCAAAGATATCTAATTCATGAAAAGAAATTGCTAGCTATTGTCTACTGTCTAATTTAGTGGCAATGCTATCTGGAAGGTGCACAGATATTCAAAGTGTTATCTTACCACAATTCATTGTTATTCTTTAAGACTCAACAACACCTGTCTATATGACAAGCTGAATATTTTAGCCTAATACAGAGGTACCCCCATGATAATTGAATACAAACCAGGCAAGGATAGGCTTACCACAGACGCCTTATCAAGGCTATACAATAAACACATATTTTGCACTGATGGCAATCCTGACTGGCCCATGTTAATCATGGGGAATCTCCAGGAAAAGTTTCCACCTGGTGCACCTATGAAAATCTAAGAGAAAGTCCTCAAGAACAAGCATCTGTTCAAAAACTTATATGGTACTCTACACCATATATTACCAAGCGGCAATACTGTACCATGTGTCTTTTCAACACAAAATATTGACACAATCCTTTGATACCCCAGAGATCTGGGACACACCTGTAGCAAGAACCTGCATGAATACCTCAAGACACACTACTGGTGGCCCAACATGCTGGACAACATCAAGGAAGTACTAGATCAATGTAAAGTCTGTGAAAAGTATGCCCACTCCAAGGCACCCCCTAAGTCAGTAATACCAGTTAAAATCACACAGCTGTTCAAAGTGTGATCACTGGACATTATAAGACCAATGTCTGATGATAAAAAAGGCAAAAAGTACATTATAACAACTATCAACTATGGACCTGATGACCTGTAGCACAAGCTACAAAAGAACACAAAGGCAATGATGTGAGAATTTTATTGGCAAGAAAGTCATAGCTAAGTTTGGGAACCCAGACTCCTAATCACAGATGGAGGAACTGAACTTAAAGCCATCAACATCAATGTTTACCTCATCAAAAATGGAATAAAATACTCCATAACCAGCCCTTATTACCCACAAGCAAACAGAAGAGTTGAAAGACTGAATGGTTCCCTTGTAAAGGCTCTCAGAAAGATATCTGCCATCAATCTGAGAGCCTGGGTTGACATGCTGACAACTGCACTTATGGTGTGCAGAACTCAAGATAACAGCAACCCTGGAAAGAGCCCATATAAACTTGCCTATGGTCATAAAGCCACCATTTTTAGAACTACATCAGGATCACATTTACCTCTACCTAAGAAAGTGCCAGAGAGTAGTGACCCCAACATAAAGCGCTTGAGGAAGGACAAAGATGATAAGGGAAAAAAAGAAATGGTTGGGAGAGAAGCCATACCACTGCAACAAGAACGCTTCCAAGTCAGGGACAAGATCTGGGTTGTTAATCCCAACACACAAAAACTGGACCCAAGGCCAAAAGTACCAGGGATCATCATGAAAGTCAAACCAAACAACAATTACCTTGTCAAAGATATTGGCGCCCAAACAGGGCTCAAGCATATGCACCATGACGCACCTGCCTATCTAAGGCAAGAACAGCATACTGTAATTCCCAACTTCCTGTACTCAATGCAAATCTGGATCAATACTGAGCCCAGATTCCTGACACTCTCAAGAGAATTGCCAAGGTTCCACTCTCCAGCACCCCATGGGGAGATGTTGCAACATCTTTGATTACTTCCTCTTGGGAAAGCAATTCCTGAGCAACTCTCCAAATGATTACCTGACTAATCATTAGGTTGGTGGCCCTCTTATCAGTTGCCCATGTTAAAAAAGTGACATTTTCAAATCCTGCTCCAGGATTCAAATTTTCTCCCAGCCACCAGGCGGGGGAGCAGGTGGCAGGAGCTTGCCTGCACCTGGGTTTGCTTTGAAAAGCAAATAACCAGGTGCAGGAACCACTCCTGAATTGACCGTAGCTGCAGGGGCTGTACTGGGCCCCAAAATCATGATCATATTGAAAATTGACCCCATGGCATCTGCAGCCAAACCTGCCAGAGCCAATGGCCAGCCAAGCCAAGATAGGCCACCAAAAAGCCAAACAACTGTTCCTGAAGACCCCAAAAATGATGATGAAGCAGAAAATCAACCAGAAGAATTTAATATGCCAAACCTTGCCCCCCAGATTGTGAGAGAGAGGGGCTGAAATAACTAAGTTTGGCTCCCATCCCAGTGAGAGGAACCACCAGGATGCTGCCTAGTGGAGAACTGGGATGGCTGCTCTGAGGGGGGACCAGAAGGAGGACGCTGGGGACAGTTGAGGGGAGTAGGAATTTAATCCCATCAACACAAGGCCAGTGATCACCCAAGGGGCACAAGAAGCAGTGGGGGGAGGAATCCCAAGAACCTCAGGGGGGACTGAAGCGCTCTTGTCCAGGTGGAGAAGGGGAGGCACTGATGTTCTCTCTCCCTCAGCAGGGGGCAGAATATAATCAATGACGTTCAAATCTAGGTCATTACATGTCAGACATTTCACCACTGCCTTTCCAGAGAGGAGGAGACCACTAGGTAAATTAAGGAGGCTAGAGGGATCTTCACCCATAAATTAGACAGAGGAGGAGATCTTTGCACACAAGTCTGGCATGGTGGACCAAAGAAGCAGCAAGAAGGGCACCAGAGAAAACACCGCAAATTTGATGACTGGTATTATCATGGCTGTGTTTCTTGCAAAATTCGGAGGAGAAAGGAGGGATTTCCTTAACTACAAGCAATAGTTTGTATGCTACCAGAGGTAGTTACAAGTAAAAACAGGACAGGGACAACAGAGAGAGGCCCAAGAGATCTTGTACGTGAACTTGGGAGTCTTTGAGGTGATCAAAAACAAAAGCAGGTTCAGAAACAAACAAATTCAAGGAAAATTTGAATATAAAGTAAGTTTTTATATAGAAATCTAATTGAAATGTTAAGTTCAAATAGAATTTTTGAAAGCAAAAGTACTATAATGAAAGAACTATACCTAGAGCTTCTTTAGAAGGCCTTGAAAGAGATGCTGGGTTTGAACCAGGGGGTATAAGGTAAGGTTTGAGGCGACTACTAACTCTTTAATCTTATAAGTAATAGGGACTCAAAACTAAGTTTCAGTCCAACCAAAATTTAAACAGACTAGTGCAACAACAAACTTTAATGTAAATGGACAATTGGCAAGCAGGGGACAAAAAGTCCCCTGGCATTGTAAAAAGGGGTGAGTTGCCAGAGGATAATAACATGACCAATTTGACTTGCATCCAATTGGCTGGAAGAGAAATTTTGCTGGCCAAGACCAGGAGCACTGGAAGGTTTCAAGCAAATTTCTGTGGGACCACCTGATTGGCTGGAAGACAACTCAACCAGTTCAGGTTCATTTGACTTTCTGGTCACAGATGTGGCATCATTTGATTGGGCGTTCCTGATTGTTTTTAATAGAGGACAACACCATGCTAACAAATAATCCAAATTGACCAGCGTTTCTTCCCAGGCCGGAACAGCCAAAGCCAGGGGGTCTGCAGGGTAGGCCAGAACAAATCTCTCATCAACAGTATGAGCTAAATATCCTAGAGAATTGAGTGGCTAGCTGTAATTTTTGGCCCTTTTTTGGTGCAGCGGGGAAAAATGGTTCAATCCACAGCCAGGGGTGGCAGTGAATTTACACAGATAGCATCAGAAGAATGCCCAGAGGCACCTGCATGTGAATGAGTATATAAGCCAGAGGCACCAGAAAGATTCTGTACTGCCATTATTACCAAATAAAGCTGGTAAGAACCTTTGGTTCACCAATCTAATTCCATGCATACTTCTGATACTTGTCCATCTGCAATCACTCAAGCACCAGTACTCACCCTCAGGGATTGATTGCCAAGCACCAGATGACTAACCAGAAGCGTTTGAATACTACTTCCCCCAACACTCTATTTGGCCCTGAGCACTTCATTGAGTATCCCCACAACCCTGACCACAACCCCTGGACCTTGGAAGACTTGCAGTGGTACACTTGCCCAGATGCTCTCAAGGACCCTGATCAAATAATCTGTGCCGGCAGAGAAATTATCATATAACCTTTGACATTCACCGGGCAACACAATAATCATGCCGCCTATCTAGTACCAATGGCACTACCCCCACTCCCAAACTGGCCATCTCAACAACCCCCACTTCTGATGCCACCGGCCAGAGTAGCCAATCCCTGGGAGGGCTGTACCTGGCACTCACAGGGTTGCTTGATTCCACCTTGCTGGTGGCTGGACCCTGAGGGTGGTTGGGAAGGCCCTCTCCTACCTGGTAAAGCTAGGTCCCACCACCTGATGGGCCATGCCTGTACCTGCATCCGCCCTTCCTCACCTGAAGGGGTGTCACAGTACTCCTGGTACTTTGGCAACCTGTATATTGTGGGGATCAAACGTTTTCAGCCCTAGGCAGAACGCTACTTGGACAAGCCTCAAGATTGCCATGATGTCCATGGTGGCGTATGGCTCCCCCAATACTATATAATTCTCAACTGCATATCTAATCAGGTAATTCTTTTCTCTCAATCCCCCTTTATCTGGCGTGTTACACTGCTAAGAAGTATATGCTTGGCACCCCAGGCCCAGAACGGCTGGGATCTTGGCGTCCATCACCTCAACTGGTAGGTAAAGTCAAAGGTCCCCTGATACAAAGGTCACAGGGTTGGGCCCCATTGTAGGGCGCATGAGCTATCTCAACCATCCTGCAATCCCAGTGGCAGATCAGAAGTGTCTGGCTGAAAGATGGGAGGAAGATGGCTGGATGACCAGGTAAGAAACAGGGTTTGGGGAAAGCAGGGACCTCATGTCTGGTGAGGTAAATGGCAGCTGGGAACTGGGGGAAGATCAGCACCTGGGGGCCTAGGTTAGCCAATGCTCTGGATGGGAGGCATGGCCCCTGCACCAAGACCTGGCTGCCCTATACCCAGCCCTGTACCTGCTGGGTGAGCTTTGCTAAAGGCAGCGGCAGCAGGCACGTTTGCAGCCAACTGGAAGCAGCTACAGTTACCCCCAGGAGCACCTTGGCTTGTCCAAGTAATGATGGGTCCAAGATAGCCCCTCTGAGCTCCCCCAAACTTTGAAAGAAGGGGTGGTTATGAGAGGGGGCCATCCTTTATTAAAAATGGTCAATATACCTAGCTCCACAAGTAACTTATGAGCCCCAGCTTCTGCAGGGGTGCAGCTGGATCAACTTCACTGCATAGGGGAAGGTGGGTAGGGCCAGGGTAGAATGGAAGGGGGTCCAGGTTTCAAAGAAGGCCGGTCTGGGATGGGAATTCACTACACCCAGCAAGGTAGTAAGAGGTGGATTCCTGGGTATTGTTTGAACTCAAAGGGTTGCCACCCCCAAATTTGGAATTGTACCTCCCTGGGATATGGGTTTACAGACACCAGTGAAGATCCTGGGAGGTGCTAGGTGAAGGTGTACCCAGATGCAGGGGTTTTGGATCCTGCTCCATAATATTCTTCATGAAGAGACAATCCTATCCCCTATAACCAACATGCAGGTGCTGGTTGGTGCCTCCTGAATTGGGATGCCACAGTTGGAATTTGTGGGTAGGGTTGCAGCAATGGCTGGCTTTGCTGATCCCACTGGGGCAGCAATGGGGCAGGGTCAGATTTTGGAAGGAGGCTCCTTTTCTTAAAAGGAGCACCTGTTCAAGATCCAGAAACAACTCTGAGAGAATCTTCTTTGCAAAGATTCTCTTGGAAGTGTCTCCTTCTGCACCCCCCAGAAGGGTGTGGTGGTTACAGATTTTTTAAAGGTAAAAAGTGTACATTTTCTTTCTGTTCTCTAAGAATTAAAAATATTAAATTTGAAGTTAAAAATTTATTCAAAAGAATTTATTATAAATATACATATTAGACTTCTTGATTTCCAGAAAGCAGAAAGCCTTCCAAGACCTTCTTTTTTTATTATAAATTTTGGATTCCCCCAGAGTAGGGGAGTCCAAAAAAGATTACGAGGGAAGGGCAATTATGGCATTTGCCATCATTGTCCGTTTTTTGGGCTGGCCCAACCCTAGGCAGAAACTTCCTGGAGTGGTGTAAGCCTTGCTGACCTTTCAGCTATATGCTGGACAATGCCAGAGAAAATATGATTTATTCATCTTGCATGTTGGTTGGATGCAGATGGGATAGGTCTGTTATCAGGGTGACATGGTTTTGGCTGATGTCAAAGTGAGGTTTTAACTAGAGGATGGCTTAGAATGGTGGGTAAACATGGACATGCTGGATGTATCAGGATAGAGACCTGCTCTGGAGGAGATTTCTGGAAAGGGTTGGGAGATGATGTTGACTTGGGCTTCACTGTTGGTGGGCCTGATGTGCACAGTTCTGTTGAACCAGGGAGCTTGTGACAAGGTTGGTGGATGGCCTATATCTGATCCTCTGGGGTCCTAGGATGGGGGTGGTCAAGGAAGCTAGAAAACCCTAAATGTATCGGTAGGGAGCTTATTGGACCTGCTGGATATTGTCGAGGAGCAGTATTATTTCAGGAGGGATGTGGCTGCAGTTCGTTTTTGGATGGCGTGTGGTTAGGGAACAACTTGTTCTGCAGTTATGGTTAGCATTTAAGGAAATATTTGGATGGGTTTATGGAAACTTAGGGTGGGTGAGGGGATGCTCCTGGTTATATGATGTGGGTTGTTAATCTTTTTAGATTGGGTGGCAGTGGATGTTTGAGAGGATTGGTAAACGGGGAGATGGCGTGTGGTTAGGGAACAAGTTCCTTAAAAAGAAGGGTGGGGTTGGTAAAGTTTTAAGTGGATTTAGACGAAGGATTTGATAGACAGGAAGGGAGTTGATTCTCAGGGTTCAATGAAGTCATAGCTTCGCGCAAATCCTTGGCATGTTTCCACATTGTTTTATCAGAGAGGGGACAAGTGGAGATGAGGCTTCGGAAATAACTTTATTCTGGCATGTAGCTGAGGCTTAAATCCAATGTTAAATTGCAGATCCTTTCAAGTGTATTATTTTGGCAAACTATACGTGTGGCTCCTTGCAGCGGTATTTTAGGAGACTTACGCTTCGGTGGAGAATGAGATGCAGCTAAGTTGGCTTGTTGTTTTATTCAGCGTTGTGGCGGGGGTTGACAATGTGTGCCTTGTATACACCGGAGACGGCGAGTTGGATGGGTTTGTATCGGAACCGTGCAATCAGAGACATCTTGTCAGACGCGATGAGGAGGGAGACGTTGTCCAGGGCGTCGGCAGCAAAGTGCGGTGGGTTCTAGAGTGTGATTTAGAAAGATACGGTGGACTGTGTGGCAAAATCAAGAATGCGTTGGTGTTGATGGCGGGATTCTTGGAAAATGTTTTTGCCATCAAGCATCTAAACATCAAAGCCACTTTCATGTCCTTTTGCGAGAAAAAGAAAGTATGCAACACTGGAAACCTAGGACTCAGCACTTCGTCCAGGTTTATCAGAGTAAGCGAAGACAACGTCAACATCTTCTATCCCCAGCCTCTGTTCAACCATAAGTTTCCCACCCAAGCCAAAAACCAACAGCCCTTTGATATGTACGTTGATCTCAACTCCGACGCCGACTTCTACTTCCCAGACGACTACTTTAAAGAGCAGCAGTCTACCCAACCTGCCTTTATGGATACCTTGGTGCACGAGGTCAACCACGGACTTGGATTCCTGTCCTCATTGAAGTGCCGCATCCCCAGAGTAGTCATACCCCTTTACAGCACCATTACCCGAATCACCACAAATGCATCCGGCATCACAAGCACCAAGCAGCTGCTGTTCGCATTCAACGCGTTTGACAAGCACATCTTGGTTTCCGATGCCAACAAGACCATCTTTGAATATGCCAAGGAGGTCAACAGACTGGGCCCCCTAGACGTGGTTGGCGAAACCTCAACAGCCGAGCTCCTCACCACCTGCCCCCACCGCAAGGTATTTGACGAGATCACGAGATTCGCCGATACGCCACAGAACTTCGTCTTCCAGACCTCCAACAACATCAGCGTGCCCCTCGAGACCCGCATCCTCTCCCGTGGCTTCGCCCCCTCCCACATGGACAACGAGACCTACGTGAATTCCAAGGACTCCACCATGCGCGCCAAACGAAACCAGGGTACGGGCATCCACAACATGTTCAACAAGACCCAAAAGTGGATCACCTCCCCGTACGGCCCAGATATCCAGGCCGTCTTCACCACCCTGGGCTACTCCCTCAACCCCGAACCAAAGTACGAAAACTCTATGGAGTACCACTACTTTCTTCACCACTTGAAGCCACAAACCTCCACTTAAATAAATGGATACATCAAAAAACCCTTATCTATAGCTCATGCCATTAAAATCCAATAGAATAAATCCAACCCCAGCAAGGCCCCTGAGAATTTTTAAACTCCATGCTGGAGCACAACATAATTATCACAGCGATATTTAGACTTGATCCCCAACAGCTATATACGATTAACTTAAACGATATCAAAGCTGGGTGGTTTCCCGTCCAAGGACAGATAAAAGATCGAATTTAATACGCATTCAATAAAACATTTCTAATTTAGTACGTCATCCCGAGAGACGCATATAGAAACCGTGTCCAAAATCGCCATCTAGAGACCCCATCTCAAGTTTCCGGCTAAGCTGGGCCGACAACTTTGAACATATATCAACCCCCAAAAACATTTTTAAACCCCACCAAAGTTTGCAACACTTCCATATTTCAACGCCAGGGTTTAGAGATCCGCATTTCGGAACTAGAGTACCAATCAAGTATTCCCAAGGGGATACCTTTATCCAATAAGATCGACGCCCCAGCTTAGACACCTCGCCATGCTTTTGATGGCTTGGGTAAAGCGGGTCCCCGCAACCATGCCAGATCTCCCCCTGGCCAATAACGGCATCAACCCTGGGGCACTTTACCTTAACCAGGCAGGAAAATATGTTACCTACCCTCCAAGTGCAGATGCGGTCTTATTGACCCCTTCCTCAACCTTCCTTCTGCAGTTCCAGTCAGCAGGTCCCCCACTCTTGCAGATACAGCTCTCCCTCTGAAACATGCCTGTCCAGTGCTCAAAGTATCAAACAGTAGGGACAAGGCTTCCTGATCATCAGGGATAGCCTTGCCCTTAGGGAGCAGGCCATAAACCAAGCCAACCTTTCCGTTCCAACCATGGCCACAGCAGGAAAGCAATCAGATATGCCATGGCCTCCCTGGTATTATCCCTGAATACCTTCTTGTTGATGTTACGGTAGAAAAACAAATGGAAGGGATAGTGCGCCCACGTAAAACCCAAAATCAGCAAAGGACCACAGTCAAACCCTTGAAGGGAATAGACTATTTGAACACTGTCAGACAAAAAATGGGTCAAAGCTGGGGTCGCCCAAATAGCCCTCAAAAATCTGGACCTGCCTCATTTTTCCCCAAATAATTATGACGAGAAAATTATGTGTTATACGCTATTTGGGGATAGCAGTGCTTGACTGCTGGTTGCTGAAAATTTTCAAATTGTGATGGCATTGACTCAAATTCCAATGCAGGACCTCCAACTGCTGAAAATATTCTTGCCTGCCAATCAGATGCTGTGGAATCCCCTCCTGCCCCATCCTGAACTCCCTTAAGACTTCCCCATTTCCCCTCTAGAAACTTGTTTCTAGATAGCTTAATTTCACTAAAAAATAAAAAGAAAGTCTTTCTAAAAAAATGATGGCTCATCTGGGGCTGATTGCCCCTGTCTTTGATTGATTAACCTTTGTCAAGATCAAGGTTGCCATCAACTCCATGGGTGTGACTCCGCCCGGTCTTTGCATGGTGACGTCTTCAGATTCTTCCTCTGATTTACCCCTGCAAGTCATTTTCATTTTGACAATGTTTATCTCTACCTCCTGTTATAAGCCAGAGGCACCAAGATGATTAAGCCCTCCTCCCAATTCAGTTTCCTGCTCCTCAAACATTTGTTGATTGGTTTATTTTATCCTCATTGCCTCTCTTTGAATAGTGCAGCATACCAATTTACTCTAAAAGTTGAGGGCTGGGTCCCATTAAGTCCTTTTGCGGCCCTGGGCGATGATGAAGGGAGCAACCTTGGGGGACAACCCTTGAAGGCTTTGATGGGGTGGTGACCAGTGCTGCCCCAAATTTGACCATCTTAGCTATAGGGTATGAAAATGGCTCTGGATCCGTTTCAGATATGACCTGTCACTCCTGGGTGACCTCTAGATTGGCCTGCTTCTCTTCTTAGCCCCTCATCAAGTGTGGATAGAATGACAGCAAGTCTTCCTGGAGTATATCCAAGGCATTGATACCAGCTTTCTCCCTTTTGTTTTAGAGGAAGAGAAAGTCAAAGTGAGAAGTGTGGGGGTTCAACTGGCAGTGGGTGATTGGAAGCTGGCCAACCAGCTTTGTCCAGGTGAGGGGGTCCCATCTGCCAACTGGGTGATGCATTTGAGGGCAGTGTGAGATCTGCTTGTGTGGCAAGAAAAACATTGTGGTTCAGTGCCCCTTGGCTGCCATGATGTAAGAGGAAACCTTTATCAGGTATGGTTAGCTTTTGTTCCGCAGTGAGCACAAGCCCATTAATGCTAGTGTACAGATACCAATATTCACATTGAATGGACATTGGTCAGTGGCGTACCACTGGAGGTTAGGTTTATCCCAACTCTCTCTCTGATTTTTATTCAGATGTGGTAGGGCTTAAGTGGCCAGCTCAGATGAAGCCATGCCCCTATTAAAGGGGATAGCTAGGGCCATAATTAATGCACAAGATTATAGAGCATCTTTTCATAGCCCAAACAGCCATGCTCAATGACAAGCTTCTCAACCTGAGTGTGTCAGGAATATTCCTGACACTTACAGTTGTGCAATCAATAAACTGTCACCCGCTGCCAACTTGAAGGCGCCCGCTGCCACCAAGCAGACATCCACCACCAATGTGCAGACATCTGCTGCCATAAAGCAGATACACACTGCCACCATGCGGAAGCCCGCCACAACCAAGCAATCACCTGCTGTCAGCATGCAGGCACCCACTGCCTCCAAGAAGATGTCCACTGCCACTGTGCAGGCACCTGCCGCCTTCACGCAGAAGCCCACCACCACCAAGCGGTCACCTGCTGTCAGCATGCAGGCACCTGCTGCCACCAAGAAGATGTCCACTGCCACTGTGCAGGCACCTGCTGCCTCCACGCAGAAGCCTACCACCACCAAGCTGTTGCCCGCTGGCAACTTGTAGGCGCTTGCTGCCATTAAACAGATGCCCACTGCCACTGCACAGGTGTCCACCACTCTTGCCAGCCCCACCTGCAAGCCATCCTTTAAACCAGGCACCCATGGGCTAGCCTGCCACCTGCCAGCCTTTGCCCTCCCACGCCAGCAGGCCAGTCCCCATCCACTCCTTTGGGAAATAGCCAGATTGGGAAATCAGGAAAGGCAATTTCCCCAAAACCAAACTTGGGAGGAACTGCTGCCCAATTTGGGAGCCTACCAAATGGGGAATGGACTGAAAGGCTATCCAACAATGGAAATCATGCACCAAATTTTGTAGATAAATTTGGATGCATGAAGAAGACCAAACTTGCACTATGCCAATGCAAACTTGGATCCAGCCAAACCTTCTCAATTGCCAGCCACCTAATCCAATCCAGAAAAGGAGATAACAGATGCAACTCAGACTCTTGGTTCCCCAATGCTATGCCTTCCAATAATCATGCCTTGCAGGTCCACTAGTATAAATAAAGACAAACCCCTCAATGATAGTTTGTGCTATCATTGAGGGAATATCCTCCTCAATATTATCACATTAATCAATCCTTTACCCAGGCTAAGAAAGTAACCTTACTGAACCCATTACCCCTCCCCAAGTCAGAAGATGAACTATGTCATCTTCACAGCTGTCTTGACAGCTTACCTTGGGATAGGGGGCCACCAGCCAACCAATGTTCAGTTTGGTCCTGAACCACAGGGACCAAAAGGGATATCATACAATGAGCCAACTCATCTTAAATCAATGGTTTTGAACCCGTGGACACCCCTGGCGTCATCTTGCCTAACTCCCACCCTGGCTAATTATGTGATTCCCGCAGCTACGTTACTGTACCTTGCCGTCAGCCTTAGACAATGCAACATCCTTGCCAAAGCCTTCCGTCAGGCAGTCAACTTCTATCCAATTGTCTACGCCTTGAACAGCTTTGAGTCGCCTAACCTGTCATCTTATGTTACTAAAGTTTTACCCTCAATCCTTGGGTATTACAGAGTGAAGCCAATGCTAATTCAACTTGCAGAACAGCCAGAACCATCCTGCAGCTTTGACGGTAAACATATGCTTCTTCTGGTCATTGCAAGCAGACAGCCAGCCGGCCATGAAAATCCAGCACCCTCTGCTTGGCTGCAGTGGGGATGGGAAGATGCCTGGGGCTTTGGATTTCCCATTGATGTTGCATATGCTGGTGACTGTATGCAAGTCCCCTTATAATATAGACTCCTCCTATGAGGCAGCTGAGATAACCCATCTAAGTTGTGTACAGAGCCTCTCTCATGCTCATCCTCTTCTTTGTTTATATGGAACTGTTGTTCATGTTTATCTTATGATGAGTGAACAAAGGGAGGTTGGGGAGAGGTTGGACTGTCAGCCTTGGGCTCATGGGGTGGGGTGGGAGTACTTGAAGATAGTTTCCCTTTAGAAGGCTACTGAACGGGGGTAGCTTTGACCTTTATGGCCTTGATTTGAATGGACCTGTCCTTGAGGACCTTTGGTGTAGCTTTGGGAATGGACTTGGGAGGCATCCAAGGTTGAATCAATATCAAAGGGGCTCAAGCTTGGGAGGCGGCCCTGAAAGTGAAAACCAAGGACAGTCCTAATATCAAAGTTTACCAACCTTTACGCCCTCTTGTAGAAAGAGGCTTGAAGTATATAGAGAAAAAGATGGAACCCCTTTCCTGTTCTAAAATTATCTTTATTTATAGCAAAACTATACAAATTATTATGTTTTCTGGCTGCAGATGCCCTTCAAGACGCCATATTCAAGGTGCCCTCTTTGGGTGTTGCTGGGAAAAACCATGAGGATTTGGCATACTTTATCTCAATTTGAATCTCCCCAGTAAAGCCATCACAACTGGGCTAAATATCAAAACTTGGATAGCCAAATACTAGCTTATAAACTAAAGCTAAAAAAGTACCCAGCTGTTTATAAGAGTTTCTTTGCATATACATGTCAATTTTCTGATAATTTCTTACATTCTTTATATAGCTGAAAATAAGAGTAATCAGTAAAATTATAAAGTGAAAACAGTCTATTTGCAATGGCATAATCTAGATGCTGTCTTATGACACCATATTTAAAAACAGGTCAGTTCTTGGTGCAGTATTAGTGAGTACTGTTGTGAATGCCACTATTCATGCCCTTTCAATTTTGCCCTTGTTGGGTTCTTTTGAGGACAAATCCCTTGCTTTTGCCTTTGCACCCCAAAATGGTTCTATTTTCAAAGATAAAAATTCATCTGTTCATCTTTCTTGGTCTGCGCAACTCACTTGTCCCACTCATGCTTGTGGCAAGTGATCCTACTGTCCTTGTATTGTTTTGTGGTAACAACAAACAATATATATTCCAATTATTTATCACCAATAAAAATTAAGTTCTATTCACATTTATTTATTTGTGTTTTCATGTACTTTGACGCCTCTCTCTAGCCACAGCTAGTAGAGATTTATTATCCAGGTCCACAAGGTAATTGCCTTACCTCCCCTGCCAACTGACTGAGACTTAGTACAAATCCAATCCTAAGGTTAGTATTTCCTGCTGTGTGTCTGTGCCACACCTCAGAACACAACAGGCCCCACTCCTATTGAACGCTTGGGAGCCTAGTAGATTTTATGATGGCATGTTTTTCAATAGCCTAAGTACCCCCTTTCCTATATAAAATCACTAGTAAAGCATTTTATTGTTGAAGCCCAAATCTCAAAGATTTTCCTATGATAAATAATAAAACCAGCATATAACATTAGTTCTTAATCTCTGTGGTACAGGGAGATAGTACTATCAAAGCAACATTATTTTGGGCTGAATTATTATGTGGGGTCTCAAACCAATACCTTGATTTATTCTCAGCTAATAAGGTAAATGCTCAGATCTATCCCCAAAAGAATATTGGTTATTAGAATCCAGATGCCGTCTTTCTAGATGGTGTCTTTTTTGATCACATATTTCAGGACATTTACTACACAACTTTATATTAAAAACCCTTACTTGGATAGCACCCTTTCTTGTCTTTATGTGTGAGATTCTTTCTGTGATGCAGTCAGTTGAAATGATGTATTAAAAACCACTATGTAAAAGTTACCTATTCAATCATTTTTAAGCTTTCTTAGTTTAGCTATAGTAAATCCAGACTCCATTACAAAAAAAATTGGGATGCAATTTCGAGATGGTTTATTTCGCACAAGTTGATCATTTCAGTCTGTCTATAATTTGTTCGGCTACAGAAAAGGCCAAATTGTAAATTGGGATCTCACATTTTTGATCCAAGTATCCTGCATTTGTTTGATGAGCCTGGTCTTTAGCTAGTTGCCCTATTTGTGGCAGGGGTTCGAAATGTGCAAGTTTAAATAATTCTAAAGATGTCAAACTAAATAATTGACTTTATCAAGTATTAAATTTGAGCTCAGCTGAGTTGCTTGAATTTCAATTTAAAGTTTGGAATCAAGGTTTGAAAATCCTACAGTTTACCCCACACTCTAAACCTACATTATCGAACAACTTTTTTGAGTCAGGTTTAAGTACAGGCCTTAATTTTTTTAAAACATGTTAATTATGTGGCTATTTCAGTATGTTAATCAGAAGGAAATTCAAACGTTTGATTTTAATAAAGTACACATCAAGTTTATCAATAAGTAAGGTTTAATCTTTGTGAAAGAGACTGGTACAGGTTCAGGGTTTACCCTGGCATGTAAATTCTAGAACCCCCAGAAATCACAGTCTGGGTCAAATGAGCATCACAAGAAACAATCCAACACAACACAAACAGCTTCAGCATGTGTTGATACACCTGAATGGAATTTTAAATCACAACATAAAGTTCAACAACTGAAACAGGGACTTTCTACTCAGGGACAATCTAATCCAAATTTGAGAATTTTCCCTTAGATTTATAATAAAAAATGGCACTACGTTCTGGAATAGCTTACCCAAGGATCCAGCAAAAAATCTTCCTTGTAGTCCATAAAAGACACTCCTACAGCAGAAAACAGTTAGTTTCAACCCCTACTACCCTACCCTTGATTTCAGCTGCAGATAAGGACCTTAATTAGTGTGATTCTGGAGTAAAAATAAGAGATCAAGAATTTAAAAGAGCATATTAATAAAATTGTGGGAAGTCTAACTCGCCACGCAAAATCTAGATATAAGACCAGAGAATTAAGAAAGAAACCAGAAATATGGTAATTAAGGAGTCAAATACAATGCTGACCACTTGTAAAGAGGTTCCAAAGGCACCAAAGTAAGCAGAGGATAGTTTTAGAACTAAAAATAGCAATGAAACACACCAAGCAGTCCCAATTTACAGGCCAAAATAGCTAGAGCCAAAAGACCCAAACCAGGTTTCAAAGAACCAAGAATCTGAATATAGGCCCAGTCAAGTGCCATCTCCCTTCCTCTGGGCCCTAATCCAGCTGAAAATTGGCAAGAGTTTCACCATCAAACAAAACAATATTATGAGAAATGCTTTAAATAAATACTCAATTGGGGCCACCAATTAAATAAAATTTATAAAATTATAAGTACATAGTAAGATTTATGATAGTATTTTGCTATAATTGAGCCTGAAATCCATCATTTTTCAGTTCTTAGTTGAAAAATAAAACCAGTAAGAAAAATGATTAAATTCATGCTTCTGGCATTCTTGTCCTCCCTAATGAGAGATCATGCCTTACCATATTTTTTTAAAAAAAAGCACTACAATGAATGTCAAGATACCACATCCCACTGGGGGGTCCATTAGCCTTGGCTGCCAACTTTCTCTGTTGGGAGAAGTGAAGAGCCCACCATAGGAGGGGCGCTAATTTGATGAGATAATATGCTGATTGGCTTACCAAGGCCCAAGGCCTTTTGGAGGGTACCATAGTGTCAAATAACCCAGCCAAGGTAATGTAGACTATACCCGCATATTGACTGGCTGTGGGAGGAGACAGATCTGGGCTGGGGAGCAGGTGGTCAGGTTTAGGTGTTGGGGGTGCTTCTATATCTGTCTGATAGACAGGTAAATATTTTTACTTCTCATAGAATATGGCAGCTGGGTGCTTGTACCAGGCTTCTTTGTGATAGACTGTTTGTGGAGTTCTCTGTTGGGCCAGGCAATCAAAGTGGAGGATATTCTCCAAGGTAAAATCCTTGTATTATGGATTGAGTGGATAGTCAGAGAAATGTGGTGGACCAAAGGGTGCTCTGGGCGGACAATAAAATGCAGACCAGGTTTTGGGAACTTCCTCAGGAACGCATGCTGTCAGGCCAGGATTTTCTTTTGGAACAGTAGTAAAGTGGAAGAGAATCAAGATTAAATAAGGAATATAATGGTATAACCAAAGTCCCATAATCTTATTTAGTTCAGAATGATAATACCATTTTAACAAGACTTCACAGGGCTTAAATATCATTTTAAATGCTAAGTTTGGATTAAACCATCACCTGATAGCTTAGCTGCTCAGTTTCTTCTGGCCCAAGAGTTCTGGGCCCATTCTGAAACTTCTGGCCTGTCATTTTTTTTGAAATGATCTTCATCTGATGGTCCAAAGATAACATCTTCATGGCTTTATCATTGCTACTGGTGTTCCTGTCATTCTGGATCAATAGACCTTCAGAAACTATAAGCTGGGCCAACCTTTGCCCCATAAACTTTGCATCTTCTGGAGTAACTTTGGGGTCACTGCATGACCAGAGATCACATGACCAGGCAGCCTAGAATTCTAGCCAACAATATGAATTACCTTTAGACTTAGACTCATCATGCTGAGCAGCAAACCCCTTTTCAGGCAGCCTGTTGGCTATGACAGGGTAACACTGTGTTGGTTCAGCACTTCCAGCAATCTAGATTGGTCTGGATTAATCACAAGACTATGAAACTCCTCTTTACTCTGAAAATTTGTGACCAGGAAGGCCAGCAAATTCCGCTAATTAATCAGATTTTAATTACTGCCTGTTCCAGCTCTTTCATTGGCTAGTTGTAAAAACACAGGCAGACATCCCAAGGGTCCTCAGGATCCCCACAAACATCAGAGTCAGGTCCCAAGTCTGACTATCCTAGTTGGAGTTTAACACTTGATTTGGGAGAAATGTCATTCATGATAATGAACCTAATCTAGACTATTATTCATTCAAAGCTCCTAACCCAGATCTTGTATTGTTACCAGACTCCAAGTTAAATCCCTACTCCAAGATGTAACTGCTATCCTTCACTTCCATCTACTATCTCTTGGGTTATATGAGGGGCGCCTATAAAAGAGATTTGAACACATTGTCAAAAAAACTCAACTTATGATGATAGTTTGGCTTGTGACCCTCCAACTAACAGGGTTATTCTTCATCCAGGACCCCTGCTCTTGTTATCCAGATTTAATATTATTGCTGTTGGACTGTGTGACAGATCTAGGCCTAACCAGTCCATCCTGCCATTATCCTTTCCTTGACTCTTATTGCTGTTACCTTCCTGGGATGAAGCTTTGAGGAGCTTTGCCTCCAGGGAGGCAATTTTATTGGATAACGCTTTATTGTCGTCCCGTCAACAAGCCATGATTTCAACGCTTTTTTCCTCTCGTGCTCTCAATGCCTCAATTTTACAATTTGCCATCTCTTTTCCTTGTTGCAAGATTTAATCCCATCCTACCAACAAGTTCCAAGCATCCCAAGCATAAATTTGGTTCCCTTGGGCGGGAGTCCCTTTCTTTGCAAAGTAATCAGAATACAGCTCTTTGAATGTAGCCTTTACTTCTACTAAAGATTTGGAAGATACAGTCTTAGTGACCTCCAGGCTGGTCCAAGCTTCTTCCAATGTACTTGTAGGAACCTCCTTTCTTGCTGCAGCGGTTTCCACACAAAGGACCCCAAACTTGGCTCTCTCAAATTTTAACAAAGAAGACATGACAATTGAAAAATAGGTGAGGGGAAAGCGTCAAAACCGACAATGAATATATATCCTTTATTAATTTTTAACTGTTTTTGGTTATATACCATTCAGGGCATACACGGCTGAAAACCCCTCTGGTTCCTGAATCAACAAATGATCTGTGTCATGTGGTCTATGACATTTGAGTCATCCAACATAGATCTTTACCTAAAATATCACCAGCAATTCTCAACCTATGAGAATTGACCTACAATGGGCAGAAGTCACCTGACTCCATTCAACCCAATGTACCAATTTGGCATGGAGCTTCCCCAGCTCCCAGAGCCAAAACCCTGTGGATTGCACATCCTAAACTCAGCTATAAGTGTTCCAACTGGGAACCAGCTGATCAAACCTGAATTCCTAGGCATTATTGTCTTTATTTAGTGTTTTTTGCCTTAAAACCCATTAAACTGCTTTGAAACTTGAACCAGGCGCCACTGCAGCGCCCAGCAATTTCCCCAGGTGGCTCCTGAGAAAATTTGATAGTGGCGCCTTGGTGCATCTCAAATTCATTAGGCGGCGTGGTGGCGCTTCTAATCCAATAAATTTGTCAATGTGGCGCTTTTAACCCTAATTCTGGGGGTTTTCCCATGGTTAACCTTAACCAAACTTCTTGAAAAAGTCAAGGACATTTTAATATAATTAAATCCTCATTAATTATATCCCGTTTTTATTAATTAATCTTCCTGATTAACTAACCCATTTTTAGACGCCTAGTCTCCAAGATTGATTTGGCCAATCTTGCCTCAATTCTTTTAGTTAGCCTAACCTAACTAAACATCCATATTCTGTTCTTTTATGAAACATAGATATCCAGTTTCTAGGAACCTTTCCCTCAAGAATTCCAAACAAACCTATCTATATTTAATAAACAGCAAAAACAGAACATCTTTATATTTTGGAGATTTATTTGGCTAAACACTCAGAAGTGACTGTAGTACGGTCACAGTCTGGATGTATGAGTATTCTGGCCAAAGCTGGTACAAATAACATCCAGTCATTGCCTGGGTTGGCGCCACTCCAATAAAAGGTTTGACATTCCAAAATTAGCAGTCAACCAATATCCCATGACCCGTCCAGGTATCCAGCTATTCTAATCCAACTCACACCTGACCTCTAATCTTTGTTCCAACTTTAGCCACTGCCACATCAAACACAATATATGCCTAAAATATTATCCAATAAAATTGCTCTTCTTCTCTAAATCTATCTTTCAAGCTTCCCCAAAAGTTGCTTCTCATCATTATATATGTTTTTTAAAAACAGCAAACTAGAATATATTAAAGTAAAAAGTTGGACTGACTGATATATAAAAATAGCACCAAGTCTACTGAAATAGTTTCTGGGACCTATTTTATAACTATCTATAATAAATTAACCATTTAAAAGTAAAAAAATTAGAGCTATAGGGCCTAGAATAGACCATACAGGATAATTTATGATCCAAATGTGGTATTTCTCGACAATTGACCAATTGTCTGCTAAAGCAACTGATAGCTATATGATTAACAATCCTGTGTCACCTTGTCAGGTATCAAATTCTTATGCTAAAAAACCTGAGAAATGAGACAAGTTGTAAAAGAACTGATTATAAACTATTTTAATTTGCCCAAAATCTTATGGCTTAAGGGGAAGAGGGGCCAAACAGTCCCAATATCTGCTCTAATCTAGAGCCATCTCTATAAGGCTAAAAAATAGATTGATCTCATTGTGCACCCAACCAAATCCCTCAGGTGTCTATCCAGTCAAAGAAAACCATCAGTTAGCCAATAAAATTATGTCTAAAAGTTAAAATCATGTTCCTAACAGTATATAGTGGTAAAAATAATACTTTCACTCCTTGTTGAAATCTCTAAATAAATCATATTACTTTATGCAGTATTATTACTAGGTCTTTGAAGGCGCTTACTATATTTTCATAAAATTTATTATTTTATTACTATCCAATAATAAGTACTAGAAGTCTCAGATAAAGCTTTGGAAAACCAAGCTAAAAGCCCAAAAATCAACATAACTCAAAACTCTCCATAACTTCCTACCAGAAAGCTGGACCAAGAACTTGATCAAGCCACCCTGCCATCCTTTTTCTATAGGAAGTTTCCCCCAAATCCTCACTCAAGACAGACAGAAGGAGCAGATAAATCAAACTTTTGAAAAATCACTCATTCTGTTACCAGAAACCTTTATAACTAAAGAAAGCTGGTTTTTTTGCTTATTTAACTATCTTGAGACTTGCTGAAAAAGTGATTTATCATATGAGAGCTATGAGACCATGAGCTTTTTCTGTCAGTTAACTGATGAGGCTGGCTCCAGTCATGTTCTGGGTCTTCAAAATAAGAGCTTACAGTACATACTTCAATTCCAGCATCTTTTTTCTAGTAAAATAAGTCCCAAATCACGCCATCTGTGACCATACTACAGTCACATTGGGCTGTGGTTTCACAAAGAGGTTGAATTGTGATGAATTTCATAGGTTGAAATTCAAAACAATAGGATTGGCCTTGGAGAGACTTTCCAGTGTAGTAATAGATTACCCAGGAATCAATTAGGCTGTACTAATTGAGGGCCAAAAAGAATAATCTGAATGATTCAGATTATGAGACTAGGTGTCTCAAACCAACTAATTAACCAGGGAGGTTGATTAATACCTAGTGTAAAAAAGAAGGAAAACCCTGATAGGGATTTGAATTTTGAACTCATTTAATTGAGCAATAAGTTTATGTCAAGCTTAACAAGTATGCCAAGTCAAGTTGTTAAGATGGTGGTTTGAGTTAGTGATTATACGCTGTATAATAGCTGAATTGATCCAGTATCAAATCAAAGGCTATTTGCCATATAATGTATGGTTATTACTATGTAGACTAGTAATTGTACGGTGTATAATAGGCATTTATACTGTAAATTCAGAACCTGAACGTAAATATGTGGGATTGTCAAATCTTTGGTCCAAATTTTAAATCACTTTTGCGGGATGGCCTTTTTTTAATTAAATTGAATTCTTTGTATTTTTATTTGAATATTTGAAAATGCGGGAACTCATAGACACTTTGCAAAGTTCAAGTCAATTTACATATTTCCAATGAATGGAATGAATTAACTGGAATCAGATTTGAAGTGTTCAAATCCATCAACCGTTTTCATTAAGTTTACTATGTTTTTTGGAATTGCCAGATTGTCAAATCCAAGAACCAAATTCACATCACTTTTGAATGCCACTATTAAACTCAAATATTGATTGTGGGAACTGGAATCCAAATTGAATGTACAGTAAGAAAATAGGACAGATCAACCCAAATCAAGAAGCTCCACTCTAGATAAAATCAAATGAAAAATCCAATCTCAACAACCATGTTTAGACATAAAAAATTAAACTTTAAAATTATCCAACCCTGGAAAGTATACAATATTATACACTTCAAATTACGGATATATAAATTCTGTTACTATTCAAGGCTAAATCAAGAGAAAACAACTACTCACAACTAAACCAATAAATCCAAATAAATACATATTTAACCTAAAATATATTTTTTATTTTATTTTTATGGACTGTCAATCACATTCCCAACCCGCTCCTGCACCGGCCCGCGGGGCAGCCTGTCCACAAGGGCGTCCCAGAGGGTCCAAGAACAGACCCAGAACCCAACTTGAGGGGAGTCATGCCAACACACAGGCTTCCCAAGGCATCATACCCAGTCAACCACCTCCCACATCCCAAGCCCAATCAACCAGCCTGAACCCAAGACAGAAGCGGTACAACACGCCATTTCAAAAACGGCATCTTGAAAAATGCCATCTTGAATTTAATTTGAGATGGCGTTTTTTGCGTTAGTGATTTTGAATCACAAAAAAATAAAAAAAACAATAAAATAGTTAAAATTTACATATACTTTTATAATACAGCATCTCAAATTTAGCCATCTTAATTCTGTCACTTTGAGTCAGATTAATTAAATCTTATTTTGCTAACTTTATTTACATATGAAAACACTTAGTGTGGGGCATGTTTACGCCATCTTGACTTTACGTCATTTTGAATTACGCCATCTATCTTAAACTAAAATAAGTTTATACCCAAACTAAAATAAATCCTGTGGTATAGTGCCAGAAAATGTTCCTATAGTATTAATCTAAGACACTTATAAAAGGAACAACCTAAAAAGACACCACTATGATAGTCCTTCTAGTCATTGTCATTTATGGGTAAAAAAAACCAGTTTTGTTATATGTAATTTATAACTTTATTATACATGGATACATTAAAAAGGGTTTCATCAATAAAATATTTTAATATTGATTTTAATATAGAAGAGGGTGACTACGCCATTTCAATTTATGTCACTTAAAAATCCACCAAGTTTCACATCACCCAATTGATTCAAGGTGCACAATGGATAGGGGAAAATAAGGGGAAATTACCTATGATGCAAGGCTATGCTATATCAATTCCCCCACTGCAATTCTTGCTTTCTACTTTTCAGAAGTATAGTTTCACGTCAAAACCAACATTAATAAAAAATGTAAGAAAACATATGAAAATTTGCAAATATATATTTTTT
Source organism: Entomophthora muscae (assembly GCA_014839935.2). NCBI lineage: Eukaryota > Fungi > Entomophthoromycota > Entomophthoromycetes > Entomophthorales > Entomophthoraceae > Entomophthora > Entomophthora muscae. The sequence goes on along the minus strand of QTSX02001516.1, from coordinate 154,227 downwards.
TATCTCCTCTAAACAACTGAGTACTTTTTAACCCCAGTTGTATAAGCCAGTTTTTGAGAAATTCAAGTTTTACTCTTTGGCCTGGTTGAGGTAGCTCCACTGTAAATTTGTTAATTTAATATAAAAATGGTCAAAAACACTATATTTTTGAGCTACGGCACCTCAATTACGTCACTTCAAAAAAGCCATCTTGAGAGCAAGTTTTCAGTCAAAACTCAAAGTTTTGCCTACTTGCATTACTAATAAAAAATTATTTTTTCAAAATAAAAAACACTGAAATTTCGATAGTATATATTATTTGATCTCCTCTACAATTCTATGTAAAAAATTGATACTTTCATATTAAAAACATTCTTGTTTTTCTCTTTAAAAACAACCCCAAAATGCTCATATTTTGATACTAATTCACTTTTAGATGCATCCCAAGTCCATCAACAAAGCTGCGTCCAAGGCCTCCAAGTCCTCAAAGTTCAAGACCACTCCTCCAAAGGCCAAAAAGGCTAAAACTACTCCTAAAAATCAGCCTGCTAAGGGTAAAGCTCCTCCCAAGACACCTACGCCCTCACCAAAGCTTGAGGAAACAAGCCCAACCCCTCCCCATTCTCCTTTTTTTTTACTCCCCATCAGACCCTCAAGAGAAGTTGTTCAACTTCAATTGCCATTCTGGCCCCACTTCAGAGCCTGAGGATGAAGAAGAGCAGTAGCCTGAGCCTGGTGCTCCTGCAGATGAGCCAATTGAGCTCTGGGATCTTAACTCAATCCACAATGTATGCAACAGAAATGGCACATTTGCTGTGCCTGCCACATACCCTGTCAGCTATCCAATTATGACAAAGAAAGGGGGTGCTGGCTTTGTCTGCAAGGGCTACAGCTTCAGCTGCAACGACAAGAAGAAGCCTATCCATAAGCATAACTTCAAATGTGATAATGTTGGCTGTCCAGCTAGACTTACCACCTATGGGTTTACGCATTTTAAATCCCTGACTATTGGGCATGACTGTGCCAAGCCCTTTGATCCACTGTATCAACTGATCCGCTGGTTTCTTTGCCAGGTCATACCAACCACCAAAGACCAAACTGCAACTGAGGTCGTAAACAATGCACTCATTAATCTAAATGATACCCAACTGGCAACTGTTGGTGGCGCCTCAAAACTTCAGAGATATCTCACTGACCAGATATATGCTCTGAGCACTGAAGGCGTCAGTGCTACATCAATTGACCAGTTGATGTTAACTGAAGAGCAAAAGCTTTCACAGCATGAAGAGAGATTCCTCCTTCACAATGATGGGCAACATGCCCCAGAGCAGATAATCTGCTTTGCTACCTCCCAGGATCTTCACAACCTTTTAAAATGCAAGACCTGGCTTGCAGATGGAACATTCTCAATCTGCTCAAAGCTCTTTAGCCAGCTTTGGAATATCCATGGGCAGTTTGGCAATCTTGTTCTTCCCCTGGTCTTCTTTTTCCTCCCAAATAAGAAGCAGGAAACTTATGTTCGGGCTCTAACAATATTAAAGGCCAAGTTGGATGAGATCCTCTCAACTATTGAAGAGGAGCCAAAGGAGACTAGAGGGCGCAAGAAAAAGGCCCTGTCAGAGGAAGTCACCCCAATCAAGAAAAAGCCCAAGAGCCTTCCATACCATGAATACCTGGTAGTAGATTTTGAGCAGGCTCAGGCCAATGCTTTTATTAGAGTCTTCAAGAGCTCCCCTCAGGGATGCTACTTTCACTTTTGGCAGGCACTCTGCTGCCGCCTTCAAAAGTGCTCTGCACTTCATGAACTGGTCTACACTGAAGGCACAAAGGAAGCAAAGGACGTGTTCAACTGCTTTGCTGCCCTTGCCCTTGTGCAGAAGGAGGAGACAAATGCCTTCTATGACGCCCTCCTCTACCATCCCTACATTATTGCCAACCAGGCAGCCTTTGCTCAATTTATAGAGTATTTTGAAACTCAATGGGTTGGAGTGTTTCAAGTAGCACGCCACATCAGAAAGGGTGGTGACTCAATCCAGTGAAACTGCTTTAAGCAGGTAAAGAATGGCCTAATTAAGACCACCTCTTCTCTTGAAGGGTGGCATAGTCAATTTGCCACAAGGGTCCAGGTTCAGAAGCCCAAGTTCAACAAAATCATGGTGCATCTCAAAACTCAGCAGGCCATCTCTGCCTGCCTCTTTAAAACAGAAATCAAGACCAAGGATGATCCCCCAAGCAAACCAAAGCGGTGAAAAAGTATACAGAGATTAGCAAGGTGGTCCTTGCCTACTATCCCAAGGATAGCAAGCTTGAGCATCTCCAAGCTATCTCATTTGCCCTTTCAACCAATGTATGATCCTTCCTCAATAAACACCACTCTATCTTCTCTATTATTTCCTTTACTTTTGTCATTATTTTAATTTTATTTGGTATTTGGTACAAATATATGTTTATTTTAAAGCATAGTTTATAGTTAAAATATATGAAAATGGTTGTTTTTGGGATTATTTTAACTTTTGGACTTTACGCAACCTTGTTGCTACTAATTGACCCCATTTTTTATTGCAGATTTGGAATTCTGAGGCTTTTTTAAGCCTAGAAATGTTTTTTTGAATTTTTATTTTGGGAATTTTTTGGGTAGTTTTTGGAGTTCAAAAAACCTAAAATTTTAAAACCGTTTTTCTTAGTCAAAATGCCGTAAATCAAAATGGCGTTTTTACTAGTAAATCAAGATAGCAGAAATTTGAGATGCCGTATTTTGAGATGCTGTTTTTTGAGATGCCGTTTTCAAAATGGCGTCTTCTACCACAGAAGCTGCTCTCAAGGCCTGCCACCAAAGTCTCCTACACCAGGGCCACCACAAACACTGAGGTTACTTACACATCCACTGTGTACCCAGTCATCACCTGGCCCCGCACTCTTGATCCAAGAGTTGCCACTTCCTGCCCCTGCATCTTTGACACCACCTGTTGGGAATTTTGACCAAACAATGATGCCAATTATGACAGAGCCCACAGATTGGGATTGCTACAACCAAATTCATAAATTAGTAGTACAAAATACAATGATACTAATTATGATGGAGCTTACAGATATGAATTGCAGCTACCAAATAACATAAATTGGTAGTATAAATTATATGCATATTAGATCAGCAGTAGTCTGCTGACCTGAGCCTTAAACTAGCCAATGATAAGCGCCGCTGCGGCAATTAAATGATACATGGTTTGCCGCCGTGGCACTTTAAAAATACACAAGCAACGCGGCGCCGCCTAGCAACTGGATTAGGCGCCAAAACGCCAAACTACTTGTACGTCAAGCGCTGCCACACCAACTGAAAATTATTACAAGCGCCACAGCACCGCCTTACTTTTACATTGAGCGCTGAGGTGCTGGGTTTGATTCCCCATAATCTCAGATTTCCTAATTTGACTTTATTTTTAAGCAGCCAACGTGGGGACACAAATTAAGCAGGATGAATGACCCAAAAATATACCAAACCCCCACGCCAGCAAGGATCACCTGTGCTGGGTGAAGCAATTAAATCTCATTGGTTGATGTGTTCAAAACGGCCAAACCTAGATCTTTAATTACCCAAAATAAGAGTGTGTTGGAATGTCCTAGAAGATATTGCCAACAGCTCAGGAAGACGCTCCCCAAGAGGGTATAAATACTTTTCCCCTGATAATAATAGAATACTTTTTGACTTATTAAAAGTGCTTCTGTGTGATCATAAGCCAATCTTCAAAAGTAATTATCAATTCCTCTTCCTATACGTTCTTCTGCCACAATACTAATCATATTCTCACATATGACAGTATTCAAGCCAAGTACTCTGCACCCTGTTACAGAAATGAGTCTCCCTCATACTCCCAGCGCAACACCACCTATCAGCCATTGGCCACTATTAAGGAGCTATCTGTGCCTGTGACATATTCCACCATTGATGGCGTCAGTGCAACCAAGCGTGATACCACCTTCTACACAAAGGTTTACATCCCCTGTGTTGAGCCTGCCAGCCAGGATGTGGTGGTATTTGCCAAGGGCCAACGCCAGTTGACAGATAGTTAGTGTGAAGCTCTCCTCAACTGCTTGAACAGGGGAATGGCAGTTTGGGATATTGCATCCCAATTTGGGGTCACAGCCAGATATATTGGCAACATCAAAAAAAGTACAGCAACACTGGGAAAATTGCTGAATCCACCCAGGCTAAGCAGCAGCCCAGCCTACTTCAACCCGTGCACATTGATGCAATCAAGCAGTGGGTATCCAAGGATTGCCACCTGGACTCACTTGCTTTCCAATCAATGCTAGCCATGGAGCTTGATTTTTCTGTTTCCAAAACTCTTTTCTACAAAACAATGGTCAATTTGGGCTTCTTGTGGAAGGTCCTAAGAGTTTCTCCATACAATAGGGACAGCAAAAAAAACACTTGAGGATCAACACATTTATGCCAAGACCTATGCAGCTCTCAAGAAGACAGGAAATGTCCAATTTTTTACATCAACAAATTGTTGTTTTCCTCCTCATTCAGGTCTAGGAATGGGTGAGTTGAGAAGTGGTCCAAGAATGGCATAGCACATTGTGCAGCTGTCTGTTCCCAGACATATTCCATGGTTGCACTTCTGGGTCCTTGCGGGTTGGACCAATATCAAATAATCAAGGGTTTCCATAATAGAGGGACATTCCCTGATTTTCTCTGAGCGTGAAGGAATACCTCTGGATCAATTAAAGCAACACAACCAACATTGTTGTGTTGGATAATGTTGGGCTCACAAAGTGGATCTGGTTGTGTCTGAGTTTCCACCTATTGACAAAAACAGCCACACCTCCAACCACTGGCTTACTGATTGTCCAATGAGACTCCTCTTCCTCCTGCCATATTTCCCATTCCTGAATCCAGCCAAGGAGGTCTTTGGGTGGATCAAAATAAGGTGAAGAAAGGCCTCTCTCAGGACACCAAGGATCTCTTTGATATTCTTGAGATTAGCCAATTTGCAATGCCACCCAATGTGGTGGCAGCCTTCTATGAGCACTCAGAATCCTACCTCCCCAAAGCCTTTGCCTCTGAGCCAATCAGATAAATGGGTGCACTGGGTTTTATATGTTTTTATTGTTATATATTTTGTTTTTTTAGGACTCAAAAATTATTATTTATATATAATGATGTGAAGTTGAATTGTATTGTAGAAATATAAGAATTAGTAAAAAATATAATCAAAATTAATTATTATAGATATAGAGATATGTATTTTTTATTATAATCCACCAAATAGTGTATTGACTGTAGAGTTAACTAATAAAAAGATTAAAAAATGATAGAAATAGATTAATTTTATTTAAATAATTGTGAACCCTTTTTAGTATCATTGACTTTTATTTTAAAAGCCACAGAGTTGACCTTATGAGTCATCACCTGATCCTTAATATTTCAGTGCCACTATAGCCACATGACACAAAAACCAATGATTTTCATGTATCTCTTACTAATTAGTACTTATGACGCAGGTTAAGCATAGAAAATCTATTCATCAAATAATATTAAAAGGGAAAAGTAATTTTAGTTCTAAACAATCACTCTTTTATAACATCAGTGGAGCAGTCCGTCTGTGTAAGGGCCAGCCCAGGTAGAACAGGAATGGGGTTTGAACCCCCACACCTGGCCACCAAGCAAAAGCGAGGGCGGCTGCAAAAGCCCACTGGGGGATTTGAACCCCCAACCACCCACCAGGGCAGGTGAGGGCCGGTTCAAACTGCCCTGGCCTATTTGGGCAGTTCAAATCAGCCTGGAGCCAGGTCCTGTCCTGGGGCCAGCTTTAACACTGGCCCAGGGGAGCTTACGGCTCCCATTGGCATTGGGGGACCCATCCCCAATACCACAATTGGGCTGGGAGCACCCAATGCCACTCTAGATCAGATCTTCCAGATTCTGCAGCAGATATATTATCAAGAAGATTTGCTGCAGAATGCAATCAGCAGATCTAAAAAATCCAAGATTTCTGCTGCATCTCCTGCAGTTAAAATTAGCACTGTTCCTGCCACCCCTAACCACGCCAGCTGCACTGAAATATTAGTTGATAATCTTTCAGCTACTGAGTCTGCTGCTAACACAGCCAATAAATTGGTTGTGAACAGCACCTCAATTGAGCTACAAGATTCAGAAAGTCCTGCAGCCAAAACCAAACCTGAGGAAAAAATTACCTCATTCCTCAAACCAATAAGATCACAGATTGAATATGCCAGCCAATTGTTCACCAGCCACCAACAGAATTCCCCTGCCCAGACCAAGTTACCCAAATTCCAATTCATACTTCCCAAGCCATATTTCACTACTTCTCATAAGCCAGTGCCCAAGAGTTGGGACACCAAAAGCTCACCAAAAGTAGGAAGCAGTATTTTACAAGGTAGATCAGACAAATGGTATAACAATCACTTTCCCTCACTTAAATCAAGTTGAGACAACGTCAAATAAAGCAAATAAATCTTTCAGTCTTGTTTTCTTTATTAGGATTTCAATTTATACACCACTTGAGCAGAAGTCAAACCAGAAGATTAAAGTACTGCCCTAGACCTACACCCATGGACTACCAGCCAGGTCCAGATCTTGGAATGACTGGCATTCCCTATGACCCCCCTGCTCCTCTTATCCCACAGCCCTACAACCACAGTAGATCTGGGATGATCATCCTGGCTATCCTCAGTCTGACTGAAGTTGGCATTCCCAACCTTGGTGCCTATCACCCCTTAGCTGCTGGATTGTGTTACCTAACCCGTTAAACACCATTCCTCTACTGGGCCCTTGTTACCCATTAACTGGATGAATTAAGCTCCCCTTTGATGCCTTGGTACATGACAGCCTCTGGCCATGACAGTCTGTTGCAGATAAATTCAGTTCTCAATATTTAACTATGTAATAAATGAACCCATACTCAACGCGCTAGTAAATAAAAACATTTTTAATTATTTTTAATTATTTGACATGTTTGCAACTATAACTAATGTCTTATAATATATTTAGATATATTAAAATTATTATTTAAATATTGAAATTTAAATATTGAAATTTAAATATTTAAAATAAAAAAAATTAAAAATTAAAAAGTTAAATTATAAGGGAATAAAATTTATTAGGGAGATGCAAATTGCAAATGGAATGCAATCATTCCAGAGAATTATACCCTGAAATCAATTTTCAGCTAGAGGATCTAATTGAATCCACATACTCTTCTGTATGTGGTGGACAACCCTGGATGCAATTGCTAGAGGGGTGGCACCCTGCACCCCAGTGGTTGCCAAACGCTTAATAAAAGGGAGGCAGGTAAGCAAATCAATCAGCAGATTCTTTTCAGGAGGCACATAGTACCCATACAACAATGCCAATGCAAAGGAGTCATACAGGACGTGCTCAACTTTCCTATACCCCTGCGGTGTCTTCTGGCGTTCTAGTGCTAATTGGCATATATTGAGTTGTATAGGCACATCCTCCAACTTTTTGATGTTAGTTTTTAATATGCAACATAGTAGGATTCCTAGGTATACTGCAACATGAATCCTTTGCAAGGTATATTTTTTGGATAACATGCACAATTTCTTGTACACTTGAACTAATCTGTTTATATAGGATTTTTGACTGAATTTGAATATTGTACCAGGAGGCGCCTGGCTTGTATCTGCCCCAAGCCTCCGCAAACAAAATGAATAAAGGTTGAACCTGCGCTTGTGAAAGGGACGGCATCAGAGATAGTGGGGAGGGAATGGGTGGTGGTTTGGGATTCAGGGTTGGAAGGCAGGTGGCTTGATGAGGGGTTGGGAAGGCAGGGGTTGTTGACTGGGAAGGGGCAGCAAGAGCTGATTGCGTCAATTGCTCAAATTTGTCTTCTGCCACATATACAGGCTTGATGAAACAAATGGATTGGTGTGGGGGGAGGCGCAAGTCTCTTCTGGACTTATTACTATCACTTGCATAGAATATGACAAGATCAGATAAATCCTGGACCAATATGGACAGGAAAAGCTAATATAACCCTTATCAATTTGGGTGCATAATTTGTTGTAGGTGGCAGGCTTTAGGCGCCTGAGGGCGGAACCAAAATTGTAGAGATATACATCTGCAAGATGCATGTTGGCATGGTTGGTGGGGTAGGACCAACAGGTATGCATCACAGCCCTGATTTCTTGGATTGCCCATTCCCGCTGCTTCATCTCAGCACTCATTATAACTGTGTACACAGCGTTTTGGGTAGCCCACTCCTCCAGCATGACCTTGAGCTCTGTCTGGTAGGCATACCCATCTGCTGTGTTTGATGATGTGGAGCAATGATTGGCATCCAATGGGGAAACTGCCAAAAAAACCCAATAAATTGATACAGGATTGGCCTGCGCTTGTATACGTCAGACTGGATTTGCTTTTCCCTAAAGTCTTGAATACTTGCCAAAATCTTGGTGTATAAACAGGAAGATTACGTCATTACAGGCCCTCATTGCCCTTCCTTTGATAAAATTGATGATGGTAGAATCATAGGGGTCAGTGTCCCCCAAACTGGGGCCACTGAGAACCTGATTGAATAAGAGTCTGGCAGCAACCACAACTCTGTGCATCCACAAATTCACTGCTCTCTTATTGGTGAAAATGCTGTGGAGTCCCAGTTGGAACCAGACCTGGACCAGGGGCATCCGCGGGTCACGCTCTATAATAGCCATCATGAGGGGGTGGGCTTTTTCACCTTCAGTCAAAGAACGGCACCAGTTGGGGTCTTCTTGGTAGGGGAGCCACAGTTGGCGTGGGCTTGCAGGGTTGCAGCCACAGTGGACTTTGAAAAACCCATTGCAGCCACAATTTCCCCAAGGGACATAAACATCCCTTGCTTTTCAACCATTTAGAGAACAATCTCTGGAGTGATTAATTTTCTTCTGCATCTTGCAAGCTAATTGGCTGGGGGAGGGATGTGTCTATCTTGGGAACTGATCAATGCCATCTGATTGGCTTTTTTGGGATTTGGGGCTCTCTGGGTGACCCCATGGCCAGAATGGCTGGTTTTGTATGCCATTGTTGATGCGGGATTTGGGTTGGCAGCTGACTGTGCATGATGGGCAAACAGGGCCATGCTTAAAGTTGCAAGAGAAAGAACACACTCCTGGGTGGGGCTTGCAGAGGGGCCTGCGGGTTGGGAGTGGCCATAGACAGAGGCTTCACTGTTAAGAGAACCAGTGTAGCCCTGCATGATTTTGTCAAGGCCAGGGAACAGCTCGTTATCTTGGTTGGTGTTGGAAGAAGACATAATGAATTTTTATTAAAAAAACTAAACTCAAAAAGAGAAGTGCATATTTTAGTCAATTTTATTGTTAAGTATGTTAATTTTGTGAATATTATGATCTAAATTTTAGCCGTCCTAAAATGAAATAGGGTGATTTTTGAGAATATCTGTGCTTCCTAAAAGAATCAGCACAAATCCACTCTAGATCCTTTAAGATCCTTTTTGATACACCCATAAATTATATTTATTTCAAATTCACCTCATTTTTGATATAAAAATTGGTTCTTGGATTTGAAAATCCCACAATTCAGATTCATTAAGTTTTACATGATGTCTATGATTTGTTTGAAATTAAGGAAATCTCAAATTGTACATTAGAATCCCGCATTTCTGATTCAGGTATCCCACATTTGTTTGTTGTGTTTTGTCTTTTGTTAGATGAGTTATCTGCTTGAGGGATTCAAACTTTGCCAATTTAAATAAAACAAAAAAGTCAAATTAAATGGTTAATTTTATTAAATATTTTAATTTTCACTCAGCTGAGTTGCCCGCAAAAGTGATTCAAAATTTGGACCAAGGATTTGACAATCCCACATTTTATGTTCAGGTTCTTAATTTACAGTAAAGAAATGGCTGCAGATAGCTATCCTTTTTCTTGGAAATCCAAAATTATTTACATATATTAATAAATTTTTATTTTTGACTGGTAATTTAATTTGAACTCTTTTATTTTATATTTTTAAAATTTGAACAAAATAATTATTTTAAAAAAATCCAAAAAATATCCTCCTGTGAATATCTACGGCTAAAATTCTGTATCTTAAACAGTTGGCTGCTTGTTGTACTCCTGGTAGAAGGGCTGTTGTTGTTATTCTTGATTTACTCAAAGTACAACTAATATACTAAACTGATGACTAAATTGAGACTATATTCTCTAAACCTAATATGTATAGTTAAATATATATAATTTGCATAAGTATTGATCTTTATTGTTTGTACCAAGGAAAGAGTTATATAAGTGAATCTAATTGTATTTGGCCAAAGATCCTCTAGATCTCATCTCTACATTATGATTATAATTCCTTTCAGCCCATCCTCTAATGAGCCCCAAAGATGGGCTAATTAACCCTCAGCTCTACTGAACCATTCATTCATCTGTACAAGGATGCTATCAGTACCATCAGAAAAGAAGCTTTTTTAATAGAAATAATTGACGTCAGTAATGGCTAGTTTACACTGATCACTTTATGAAATTGTTTTTTTATAAAGCAGCCACCATTTTAGATCTGCCACAACCCTAGGCACACCACCAAAAATAAATTTAAAAACACTGGAAGGCAACTACTTTTAACAATTTCATTCATCCAAATACCAACTTAAGAGCAATCTATATTAAAATTTACTAATAAAAATTAAGACCACCAGCAATCAACTTTATAAAAGTAAAAGCAGTATATTTGACACTTTTTAAGCCAAAAAACCAATTTAATTAATAAAGCCACATAAATGTTCATATTTTTTATTATTTACAACTATACATCTATTATTATCCATTATTGGAAAGTAGGCTCCCAAGCATCACTATATTGGATTTAGTAACATATACAAATTGATTTACACCACCAAATCAACACCTTATTAGGCTAACTAGTGTTGCAATATCTTCAATTACTCCCTCTCAGGGAATTAATGCCCCAAGTAAATCACCAAGCAGCTCACCAAATGGTTTACCTCCCAATCAATAAACTGATGGCACCATTATCAGTTAACCATCTATGACGGGGATCACTCAATCCAGGTCCTAAATGGAACACAACTTGATTAAGCCTTGTGACTCAAGAGGAACATTACTCAGATAAGCCCCATGACCCCCATGACGTACATGGACGGTATGTGGCTTTTCATAATACTATATATTATTCTATATTCAAATTCAATAAAGTATCATTCTCTTCTTAATCTTCCCCTTTATTTTGTTTATTATACTTCCCAGAAGTATAAACTCAACAGTGGTAGCGCAGATAGGTTATCCATACCTACCCAATCCAAAGGGAAAATTCCTCCCAAGAAAAGAACCCAGACAATGTCACTCCCTAACGGCTGAAGAGATTATAAAGTAGGACAAGACGTTCCCCCAGGCCTTGTCATCTAAAATAATGTCCTTGTACCAATTGATCAGTACAACGCTCTCAAAGCCCGCAGACTGTTCCCTACCACGCCAACCACAACAGCGCCTACGCAACCTGAGATACCCAATATTGTGTTTCAATGCTTACATACCGCTGAGATTGGCACCTTTGCAGGACTATGCCGTGAAAACGCCTCTCTTTGGATCAACAGCACCAAGAGCAAGTTTGAACAAGTAGAGTACCCCCAAAGACTCTGGGTTAGTGAAGTTGCCCTCCGCGCAACAGGAACTGCCTTGCGTTTTGTTACCAAATGGCTAGCACAAAACCCTGACCAGAAGAAAATTGGGAAGTGTTTGAGGCTGCATTCCTCAAAAAGTTCTCCGTGAAGGACTTGAACGTGGTGATTAAGCCCAAACTTCAAACCTTCAAAACAACATGAATCATTGAGGAATACATTGCAGCATATGAAGGACTATGTGACCGTGCACCAAACACCATCAACTTTGGTGAACCTGGGCCATGTCTGGACTTCTACAATGGCCTTCCCACACACATTAGATGTAAATTCCTCATGCCCTGCTGCAAGAACTTCAAGGATGTATTCCTAGAAGGGAAAAACACAGCTCAGAAGTATGACGGCCTACATGCCACCAAAAAGCGCAAGGAAAACCCTGCAGCTAAGAGAGAGCCTTGCCCCAATAAGCAAAACAACCAAGCCAACAATACCCACCCTAAAAGCGGGAATTGCACTGCACAGGCCAACCATGCCAGCACTGAAGATACCAACAAGGAGGGAAAAGCTCAGGGGAGTGCTTAGGCAAGCCGCCCTCCCCCCTCTTTACAAGGCTTGTACAGAGAACAGGACGTGTACTCAATCACCATGATCCAGGTTCCCTCCAGCAACCCTCTACTGTTTGCCGCTCAAACTGGAAATAAACTCCTTACCTATCCTTTCTGTTTTTGCAGATACCAGGGCGCAGCACTATTTGACACTGGAGCTGATCAATCACTCATTAACAAGAGCTTTGCAGACCTCATGAAGTTACCTACCATTTGAAGTAGCGTCAAGAAATTCATCATGACAAACAACCATAGCACACCAGTTACCCACAAGACAAAACCTTTCCATGCCCAAATTGGAGATGTACAAACGACAATTATCAGCCCCATCATAAATATCCCCAAATAAAATGTCATACTTGGATTAGATTGGATGCAAAAGACAAAGCCTCACATCAACTGGGACAGTGCCACCCTCACCATCCAGCAAGGGGAAGTCCACCATCACGTGTACCCAACACATCTTGACACCCTCATAAGGGACCACATATTTGTAAAGATCATGAAAACAGAGAAAAAAAACTGACATCAGCAAAATCAATTAGAGCACGTGTACATATGAAGTCATCCACTTCAAAAACACAGAAATTCAACATGAACAAAACCCAATTAGAGACCAGCTAGTCAATGTGTTTCCCTCTGTATTCCAAGAAACACTACCCAGGTTGTCCCCTAATTGGGGTATACAACAATAGATCAATCTAAAAGGTAGTGTGCCCAAAGCACAACACATCAACTGCCTCACACCACAAGAAGAAAACGCCCTAAAGGCTTACCTTTACAAAGCACTCAAAAAAGGCCTCATCAGACCCTCAAAATCACCCTTTGGTGCCGCTGTCTTCTTTGTGGCAAAGAAAGATGGAGGCCTCCGCCTGGTTATCAACTACAGGGCCCTCAACAAGGTCACAATTAAGAACAGGTACCCCCTGCCCCTCATCAATGACCTTTTTGATGCCCTGGGGGGTCCCAAATCTTCACAAAAATTGATTTGACAGCAGGATATCACCAAATTTGCGTGAAACCTGAAGACATTCCAAAGACCGCATTTTGAACTAAATACAGGTCCTTTGAATGTGTTGTCCTTAATTTTGGCATTATAAACGCTCCCAGTACCTTTGTAACCTTCATGAATGAAGTTTTCAAGGAACACATTGGGAAAAGAGCAATCATCTACCTGTACAACATCATTATTTATAGTCCCAACCTACAACAACACTGGGAAGACGTCTGCGCAGTCCTCTGTACCCTATAAGAAAACCAATTAATTGCCAAGCCGTCCAAATGTGAGTTCTTCTTGACTGAACTTCCATTCCTTGGCCATATCATCAGCAAGGACGGTATCAAACCAGATCCAGACAAAATATGCGCTATAACAGATATGCCAGCCCCAAGGAATAAGAGCAAACCCAACACTTTCCTTAGAATGGTTGCCTATGTACACAGGTTCATATCTGACTGGGGTGCCCTAACAGCTCTCTTGTTTGCCATCACCAGGAAAACAACCAAATTTGTCTGGACACCCTTACAAGATCAACATTTCCACCAACTGAAAGAACGCATGGTTACTGCCCCCATCCTACAATACCCAAACCGTGAGGGTATCTATGAGCTAGAAACCAATGCCTCTTATTATGCCATAGGAGAAGTCCTCTGTATCCAAATGGCCCAAAAAGACTTCCTCTCCATGGCATATGAATCAAGGAAGCCATCAGACGGTAAACAAAGATACCCTATACACAATAAGGAATTGGTTGCCATTATACATTGTCTCATGAAATGGCAATGCTATATGGAAGGAGCCCAGACATTCAAAGTACTCACCAACCACAAGTTGTTGATATTCTTCAAAACACAACAACACCTGTCAATAAGACAAGCCAAATGGATGAGTCTCATACAGAGATACTCCATGCAAATCAAATACAAGCCAGGCAAGGAGATGCTTACTGCAGACGTCCTATCAAGAATATACAATAAACACATCCTCCGCACTGATGGCAACCCTGACTGGCCCATGTTAATCATGGGGAATATCCAGGAAGGGTTCCCACCTGGCACACCAATGGACATCCAAGAGAAAGTTCTCAAGAACAAACATCTGTTCAAAAACGTATATGGTATCCTTCACCAGATACTTCCAAATGGTGACACTGTACCCTACGTCCTGTCAACACAAAAGATTGACACAATCCTTTGATATCACAGAGACTTGGTACACACCTGTAGCAGGAACTTGCATGAATATCTCAATACTTGCTACTGGTGGCCCAACATGCTAGATGATATCAGAGAAGTACTAGAACAATGTGAGGTCTGTGAAAAGTACGCCCAAACCAAAGCGCCACCCAAGTCAGTAGTACTCGTATCCATCACACAACTCTTCAAGGTATGGTTGTTGGATATTGTGGGACCTATGCCCAGTGAAAGCAAAGGCAAGAAGTACATCATCACAGCCATTGACTATGCAACCAGATGGCCACTAGCCCAAGCAGTGAAGGCACACACTGGCAATGACGTCCAACAGTTTATTGGCAAAGAAATAATCAGCAAGTTTGGAAAGCCAGAACTCCTTATAACCAATGGAGGCAAAGAATTGACCTCCAAAGACACCATTGTGTATCTCACCAAAAATGGGGTCAAACACACTGTCACAACACCATACCATCCACAGGCCAATGGACGCGTAGAGCAGCTTAATGGTAGCCTTGTGCAAGCCCTAGCCAAACTCACCACTGGGAGATCTGAAGACTGGTATAAGCAGCTACTGACTACATTACTTGTGTGTCAAACCCAAGTGAACAGATCCACCGGAAAAAGCCCGTTTGGACTGGTATACGGCACACAACCAAATATCATTCAAGCATTGATAGGACCTAAACTGGAAATTCCAAGTGAAGTCCCCCCACGCTCAGACCCTCAAGTAGTAGACGCTAACAGCAAGCAAACAGCCAAAGAGAATGAACGCCTACAGAAGACATTTATCCCCATTTGAAATAGACATGAAGCTGGGGACAAAGTATGGGTCATGAATGTTGACAAGAGCAAGTTACAACCTGAAAAAGTAGGGCCAGCAATCATTCTAAAGGTAAACAACAATAACACTTACCTTGTGCAAGGGCTTGGAAAACGTAATCAAGACAAGACCCTACATCATGATTGCCTACGACCCTGAAAAGCAAGACAGAAGCAACGAGAAACTGCCCTGCCTGCCACCAAACAACAACTAGTTCAATACGGCGCTCAGGCTCCTGACAACCTGCCCCCAGAGGAGGCCGACCTTCAGTCAGGGGGGTGTGTCAAAACTGCAAGCTCAACCCGCCAGCAAGGTTTCAACCAAGCGGGTTTGTGACCAACAATCAGATTATCTGGTCACCCAAAGCCAGACTAGGAAGTTGACTCAAATTACCAAATCCAACAACATGAACAGGTGATGATCCTTTACGGTGGATACCTTGATTTGGTGCTTGACTCATTATCAGGATCAAGCCACCCCCTTCTTCCATCCAGCTGTGTGATCACCAATCTTTTTCCTATTATCCTTGGTTCACATGAACTATATAATCATTATCTCACAATAAAGATTATTATCTATCTTCTAAATATTTTTTCCCTGTGTAACTCTGCTAAAACAGCACAGTTACAATAATAAAAAGGGAGAGAAAATAATAGAAGATAATCAAGGGTTATATTGGAAAGAGGATAGAAGAAGATAATTGAGGGTAAGAAAGGAGAAGAGAAGAAGATAATTGAGGATAAAAAAGGAGAGAGAAACAAAAAGAAAATAAAAGAAAAAGAGAAAAGAAAAGAAGGTTTTTCTACTTGGTATCAGATTTTATATAATCCATCCTCTTGACAACGCAGAAATTTTTTAAAGTTTTTTGGCCCCTGGCGCAGCCAAGGGGCCAAACAAGCTTAAAACTTCTTTTTCAAGGAGGAATGAGAGGTGGAAAGGAGAGGTGGGAAAGGAGAAAATTCAAAAGAGAAACCTTCAAAAAAACCAAGATCTTATTGCACTTTGGTTTAGGCACTTTGATTTCTGCACTTTGTATTGTGCACTATGATTTGGGCATTTCAATTTTGTCCCCTGAAATAACATAGGGAAATATAGTACAATATTATATTAATTTAATATTTTTTGAAATTGCCTCTAAAATACACTAATTTATTAATATTGCAATAAAATAAAAACCTACCAAAAACTTCATTTCTTTTATATATATTTAAATATCAGGTCTTAAAGAATCTACATGAGGAATTTCAAAAGTTTTTATTAATTATTTAAAATTTTATATGCTTATAAAAAGTGTGACTAAATCTAAAAAGACAATTTTTGATTTCCTCACTTTTGATTTGAGGAACTTAATAAAACATAATGAATAAAATATTAATGTTTTGCAAAAATTTAATATTAAGTGGTCCTAGTTTTTTGGTACCTTTTTGGATTTCAATTTGACTACTTTTCAATTTCTGCACCCATTAAGAAACTATATGTAAATTTTTAAAAAAAATTATGAGAAAATTTTTTATTTTTTTAAAAAAAGAGCTTATAATAGTATTTTATATTAATATTTTAACAAAAAAATTTAAAAATTTGCCTAAAGTTAAAAAAGCTTTTTTAGCTCTTGATTTCTTTTTTTACATATAGAATTTTTTAAGATTTTTTTTTAATTTTGATGTATCAAATATTAAATTGAGGATTCTTTTGCACTTTGATTTTTGCACTTTGATTTTTGCACTTTTGATTTTCCCCCTCTATTCAAAGGGGTAAATAAATTCTATTTTAAAAGCCAAATTAAATTAAGGTGTGTTTTAAATTGCATCGATTTGGGCACTTTAAACTTGGTTTTTTGATTTAGCCACTGGTAAATTTTTTTAAAAAAAGTCAAATTTAAGAAAAATATTAAATTTTATGGGCATAATTTTTATTGAAAAAAGTGTGGAGACTGAAAAATCCATTGATTGGGAGATTTTGATCTCCACACTATGACTTTAGGCACTTGCCCAAATTGTTTCTCCGAGAAATAGCTTGATCTGCCAGGTAAAAGGTGGCCTCAGGACTTGATCCAGATGTTCCACTAGGATCAGTACCTTAATTCCAGAGGGATCACCTCTTCTAAAACCATAGCGTGTATACATACATGAAGACTACGTGATTGGTTTAGCCTGGAAAGCTTTCTTCTTATTTCAATGGACATATTTTTAAATTTAATTTCCCCCCTTCTTTTACTTTATACTTGCTTGAATTATATTCGCAGCACTTGAAATGTAAATGGTTGTGGGAAGAGGTGTAGATAGTAAGCGCATTTCAGCTTTGAAAAGATAAGGAAAATGAATAGCATTTCAAACTTTATTTTAGGATGCTAAAAGCTCTTAGAAAGAACTTATGTTTGAATTATGTGGTAGGAGGAATCTCTTTTATTTTCTAGATCAGGTTAACAGCTCCTGATAAAGTAGATGGAAGGCAATCCAAACGTCTGGGATTCTTTCTTAAGCCACCCAATCCAAGCTTGGAAGGGCTAGCATCAGCCTTAAATTGTTACTATATCTGACGATACAGGCTATTAGTAATTGATTTGTGCTTCTTTTAGAACTTCAACCTGGGTATTACTCCGGTCGGGGTAGCACAATTCCATGCACAGTACAGCAAGGCATAGTTGCGACATCTAAAAAAGGTCACGGAATGAATCCCCGAGGTTTGTTCTGTGGCTTTGTCGGCTCGGCGCTAGATGATTGGGCTTACTGGCCACATTCGAAGCACCCAATTGAATCTACATGTTGTAAAGAAGTGATCCAGCACAGTGAGAAATCGCCGATAAACAATTGGACCAATCCTCAGCAAGCAACATCCCTGGAGTGAATAGTCATTTCTGGCTCAAGTAGAAAGAAAAATGTAAAATGTGACTGCCAATTTTCATTTTTTCCTGGATTTACTTAAATTTTAAGAGGGATTGCATCCCCTGAGGTCATGCGTGTTTTTCAGTGGCTAGAAGCTATGCTAGTGAAGCTAAATGGCTACATCGAGCTTGAGCTGGCATCCCTTAACAAATCACAAGCTTGATGGATTTAATTCCCGAATATTCAATGAAAGTTTTTAAAACATAGAATTAATTGTAATTGAACCCATAGTTTGAATCAACGTGGTGAATCCTAAGCAGTCAAAAAGGCTGAGGAGCTTGAGAAGAAGGGAAATGAACATCTTAATTTATCTCTTCGCCCAAGCTGTGGTAACTGTCCAGCTATGCCTAATCCACACGCTAAACACGAAGCCAGCTGCCTAGCACGTCGCGGTGGACTGCTACCAACCGAGACCTGATGAACTCGCTGACGGAGACAAGGTAGTCCAGGAGAAGGATAGCAGAGTAAAGTGGACCCTTGCTTGCAAGTCTAGCGTACACACTTGTCAGAAAGTTGAACACGCCCTCCTCTTAATCGCCAAGGCACTGGAAAACGCTCTCCTCTTGAATGAAATCAACATTCATGTTACATACAAGCCCAACTGTGAAGACAAATCAAGCTGCACCAAAAGCTATATAGGATATTGTAGAATATCCCAGTTTATTGGAGTAGAAAGAGAAGGAGTGACTTTACTCTACCCACAGGCCCTTTACAAGCAGACATACCACGACAAGCCACCCAGCTTTGAACCCCATGACATGTACATCACAATCAATTCCAACTACGACTTCTACTTCCCCAGGGATTATTCAACTACAATGGCCCATTCTAAGATGGCGTTTGTTGATGTTCTGGCCCACGAAGTAAACCACGGCCTCGGTTTCGCAAGCACATTGGAGAAAAGGACAAAGGATCTTGTCATGCCCTTCCCTCAGTTCTGGGAATCTGTCACATCAACCCCCAAGAATACATCCATCAGATTCTACTTCTCCGCCTACGACCAGCACATATCTTCAAAGTCCCAAGGAACCTCCTTTATTGACTACGCCAAAGCACTCGCTAAACTCAAAGCTAAAAACGTGCAGTACAAGGATTTCAAAGCCAACATCAAAGGGTACCCCCACCATGAGATATTCAAGAACTTGTCTGCTGCAGTGAACTTGGACCAGGATCTCTACTTCACTACCCATTCCAACACCAACGTGACGCTAGAATGCTCACTATTCCGCAGGGGCGGTACGCTCCACCACCTGGATTCTGCCACCTACCACAACACCCAAGATGTCATCATGCATCCCAACCAGAAGAAGGGGGAAGGTGTCCATAAGATATATGACCGTACCAACATCTGGATCACCGCACCGTACGGCAGGGATACCCTGCAAGTCCTTTCCACCTTGGGCTACACCCTCAACCCCAACCCAGTCCACGAGGACTCCTTGGAGCATTTCTACCTCCAATTCCACCCCGAGCCGTTCCTCTTCCGGGCCAAGAAGTTTTTCGCTCACCTTTGGAACTTTAAAAAGCTCAGAAGCTTTGGCCAATAGCCCATTAAAGATTCTTATAAATTATCTCAACCAATTCCAGATAAGCTGGATCTGCTGATGGAAGCTATCCCAATATATAATGTCGCAACTGAACCATCTATAGTTCACCACTCAAGGGGATTGAGGAAAACAACTGTCCAAGGGATAGGAGAAATGATTGGAAACGTATATTCTTTATCTTATCAGATATTAATTCTTATACCTCAAGGGGAGGGTAGTGGGCTGCTGAGGGGGTGGAACATGCAGTATTGCAAAATGGTTAGGATTAGCAGTGTTCCAATTAGGGACTTCAAGGTTACTAATAACAGCGATGTAAATTGGCTTCACACCATGCATGGAAATATTGGCAACTGTGGTAAGTTTGACTCCCTTAAAATCAACTCCCTGGTACTCGACTCCCTTGAACTTGACACTATAGTAAAGTGAGAATTCAGCTTTTGCCCTGATCGACTCCCTGGTACTCGACTCCCTTGAACTTGACACTATAGTAAAGTGAGAATTCAGCTTTTGCCCTGATCGACTCCCTGGTACTCGACTCCCTTGAACTTGACACTATAGTAAAGTGAGAATTCAGCTTTTGCCCTGATCGACTCCCTGGTACTTGACACTTTTTTAATTAACGGATCTTGATGTACTGAAAACTCTTAATATAAAAAATTAAGCTATACAGGTATGGTATACTAAAGTGACCCCAGAGAGCTCAAAGATGCAATAAAAACAGTATTTTATTTAATAGAAATAAGGAGAAATAAGCAATTATTTCTCATTTTACTATGTAATTTACACTCTTCATTATAAAAATATTTTTTATTACCATAAAAATTAAAATTCCAATGAAACAAAAATAAACACAAACACAAAAAATAAAGTTATGAAAAATATAAAGAAATATTAATATTTATTTGATATAGTTCATATAAGCACAACTGTGAATATCATATGTTTTTTTGGAAATTAACAAAAATTAAGATATTTCACTTACTTCCAACTATAAATATTCATCTCAAACTTACCATGTATACATAGAACAGTTCCTGCTATCTGATTAAGTTAAAAAAACTTAAAATTAAAGCTAAAAACTAAATGATCAAAGCTAATAAGTAAAAATTAAAGTTAAAAGTAAAAATCATATAACTGAGCAAGCAAGTTTATTCCTCATCCTTATTTCCCCGTTTCATCTTGGTCCCTTCCAGGAGGGCAGTGGCAATAAGCTCAAGCTGCTGCTTAAGCTCAGAGGCCTTGTATTTGTGCTTGGCTGCACCCTGGATGGCCTTGGTGAAGAGGGTACAGCGGGTTGTTGGCTTGATGGGGGGAACACGGTTGGAGAGATCACGCAGCTTGGAGATGGTTTTCTCCTGCTTGTGCTGCAAGAGGGAAAAGAACTTATTGAATTTGGGGTGGAGCCCAAAGTTGGCCTTGAGGTGTTTGTGGTAAGCCTCTAGCGCTGAGGTGGTCTTGAGCTCACCATTCACTGCCGCCCAGTACACATTCCAGCTGGCCTTGGCACAGGCCTTGCCTTGCCTCTGTGTGACAACCTTCCCCATCCACTGGGGCTCAAAGTGCTCAAGGAAAGGCTTGAACTCCGGGTGCTTCACTATGTAGGGATCCTTTGAGAGCACCTCAAACCCCATTGCAGTGTGCTCTGGCTTTAAAAAAGCCAAGGCACTAAATTGTGCCAGCACAAATCTGCAGGTGTCCGAAGTATCCCTCTGGCTCAACCTACTAAGCTTGGTGTGGGCCTGCACGTTACAAGCAACTGATTGGCAGAAGTGGAAGTGGCACCCCTGCACTTCCCTGCTAAACAGCTGCTCAAATGCATTGAACTGAGCAGGCTCAAAGTCCATAATGCACACGCGGGGCCCAAGAGCTCTTAGCCTCGCCTTTTCCTCTGAGTCCAGGGTGGCCTGGTCCTTGTCATAGGCAGGTGGGTTGGCGCAGGTGTGGGGGGAGTCTTCTTGGATTCATCATCATTGGTAGGAGGAAGGAGGGCAATTTCTTGGCAGAGGATGGAGAGCACACTGGTATAGATGGGCTCTTTGGCCCCAGGAAGAAGGAAGAACACAAGTGGAATCACCCAGATGTCAATCTGGGCATGAACCATCCAGAGCTGCTTGAACATCCGGGGGCAAGTGGCAAAGGTACCATCAACTAGTCAGGTTGACGCCCTTTTCAACTCCATCAGGTTCTGCTGAGTTGAGTAGCAGATTATACGGTCCTTGGCTGCAGGCCTGTCATCATGAAGCAGGAAGCGCTCCCCACTAGGAAGCTGCTTAAGCTCATGAGTGAGTGTGAGCTCAGAGAGGACGTCAGAAGCCTTGGGGGGAGGAGGATTTACAGCAATATGCTTATGGCTGATGAATTTGACTAACTGCTCCTGTGTTGGTACCAACTTGAGATTGTTGGGTTTGAGATGTTGGAGGGCCTTGATGACCAGATCTGATGTGCAAAGATGAGAGGATGTGAGTATTACTTGCACAAGGTACCACTTTAACATCCAAGTGATTAGATGATTGGGGGGCTCACAAGTGTGCTCCCCCTTCTCCAACATTACTTGCTCCCAGCCCTTGGTGTTCAACCGGCCCCCACAAGTCTTATCCTTGCAGACATTGTGCTTGCTTTTATTCTGCCGCTTTTGGTTGTTGCAATTAAAGATGTAATTGTCTGCACTATAGCCAGGGCCACCCTTTACTGAAATGATGAGGAAAAATGGGGGAAGCACTTGGGAACTTTGAGATCTCTGTCCACGTTGCAAATGTTGTGGATGGCCAGTGGATCCCAAGCCACATGACCAGAAGCTTTAAACTTCTTGGAGTAATCCTATGTCTCATCTTGGGGGTCAGATGAAGAAGGAGGGGAAGAGACATTGGGAGGAGGAGGGGAAGGATTCTTCAAGGCCTGCTTGGATGCCTTCTTTTTCTTACCAGAAGAAGAGGTGGGCTCCTTGGCAGCCTTTGCCTTCTTGGTCCGGCACTCCTTGGTAGGCTCGGAGTCAGCCTCTGAGTGATAAAATGAGTGGTTGGTAAGATCACCATCTGATTTATTGGGGGAGGAATTTTGAGGGGAAGGTGAAGGGGATGTAGAAGATGAGGGTGGAGGGCAGGAGGAGTGGGAGGAGATGGAGTGGGAGGAGATGGGGTTAGAGGTGATGGGGTTGGAGACTTTGCCTTTGCAGGCTTCTTGGCACACTTGGGGGTGGAGGCAGTTTCTTTGGAGCCTTTGGAGGCTTGGCGCTTAGGCTGCTGGCTGTTCTTGCTTGATTTTGTCTAAAGAAAAGTTTAGCATTGTAAATAAAATGATTGAGAAGATATTGCAAACACAAAGAGGTAAAGCAAAGCAAAATTTGAATGAAAAGTGTTCAAATAAAGTTTTATTTATAAAAAACATAAAAAAGTAAATAGAAGCAAAATAGAAACTCAAAGTGTAGATATAAAGGTTAAAACATAGAAAGTAAGTGATTTTGTGATGAAGCATCAAAGATGTTAGGTTCAGCATAATATCTTAGTGTTAAATCAATGTAAAAGTTTAATTGAAAATCAAAAAAAAATATGAAAATTATGTGGAGAGCAGCAGAAAAAGGAATAGATTATAATAGAAAAAAAATTATTATGTGGAAATTTTTTATTGAGAGTTGAAAATTCAAAACATAGTAAAGTGTCAAGTTCAGCTCTGTCAAACAGCCAGAAAAAGCTGAATTCTCACTGTCGAGTATGCTGGAGTCAAGCAGAAACATCATATTTACTATGTTTTTTACATATAAACCTTGTTTAAATTTAAACCGGGTTTGAAAGTTAACCCAAAAGCAAGGCAGTTTTGTATGCTCAAAAATAAAAAATACAGCATAAGTTAAAAAAGTAAATGAGTGGAAATGTGTTTATTAATGATTAGGGTATGCCGTGAGGAGCTGGGAGTGAATTATTTACCATAGTGTTGGTTAAAACGTTAAGAAGCTCTCTGTACTAATCCCCAAGTTAAAGTGTCTAGTGGCGCTCATAGTACGTCACATATTAATTTAGCCTTAATTCTGGGCCTTTGATTAGTTAAATCCAAAACCAATCAGGTGTCAAGTGGATAGAGTCAAACAAAGAAAGTGTTGAGTTTCAGTTTTTTATAAATTACATATGAAATATCTTAATAAATTGGGCTTAATTTATGTGGCACCACTTAATCCAAAAACCCGGGAATGACATAATGTAAAATAAGTGGGGTACTTGATTAATTTATATACCACCAAATCCAGTATAGTGGTGCTTGGGAGCCTAATCAACAACTATGGACACTAATAATAAAAATATAATAGTAAATAACAATTTTTATATAAGCGCATATTTATTTTATTAATAAAATTAAAATTTGGCTTAAAAAGTGTTGAACTGGTCACTTTTGGGTTTAGGGTGTCAAACACAGGTTTTTTCATTTCTATTAGTAAATTTACTTATAAATTGCCCCTTAAATTGGTATTTTAGCTAACCAATTTATTAAACAGAGTCGAGTTCAAGTAAATCCAACCTTGGTTTTTGGTTTCAAACCCCTAAATTACTAGTAAAAGTTAGCTTAAAATTGGTTAAGCCAAAAATACTAATAGATGCACATATGCGGCACTTGACTCCCTGGTACTTGACAAAGTGTCAAGTACCAGGGAGTCAAACTTACCACAGTTGCCAAATATTGCCACTATTGTAACTACTGACCAACCAAGGGTACATAAATAAGACTTTTTTGGGCCAACACTATTATTAGAAACAGTCCCATTGTTACCAGTGCCCATGATGACACTTTAATGCCAGAAGTGATAATATCAAAATCATAGTAAAATGAAAATCCCCTTTTTATCATGCTGTCTTCTAGATGCCAAAACTCTTTTGATTAACTGAACACATCACCCCAAACATCATTAATATTGATTAGGAGCAACTTCTGGGGAAGCTTAGAAGATAGGTTTAGAGAAGAAAAACATTTTATTGGATAATGCTTCAGACTTATATATTGTGTGCGCTTTTGGCGGGGATTCAATTCAGATCAAATAAGGGGTCATGCGTAGGTCAGATTAGGATAGCTTGGAAAATCATGGGATATTAGTTTGTTGCTATTTCAGGAATGATAAACCAAATATTGGATTGGCACCAAACCAGGCAATGGCTGGAATACTTGTACATCCAGCTCCTTGACACACCCCTCTCTTAAGGGGTTGCTTGTCATGGTGGATTTCATAATGCTGGGAATTATTTTTCCAAGTAGGAAAGTTCAAAAGGCTGTAAAACTATTAAAAAATTAACTGAATTGATAGATTTAAATCAAACAGTTGATCAAAAATGGGTTTGGCTGCTCAAGTTCACTAGCTGGATTCAATCCCCCCTTGCAAGCTGACACTGATAAATTGACGTAATATGAGACTCACCTGATATGATCTTATTTATCAGAACAGTCATCAGAAGTTGGTCACACAAGGGTCCTTTGCAGACTGGACTAGGTACTAACTTGACAATGTGGAAGGAATAGGAGGTCAAGACTCAGGTGGTATTGCTTAGTAAATTTTTGATATATATTGAATGATTTTCACTGTTTCAACACTTAAGAGTTGAGACCTCCAAAAATTTTACTCAACAAAATCAAATGTCCCCTGGTCTAACTTTTATTTTAAATTCATCCCGTAGTTGGATTGTTGCAATACATCCCCTACAATCTTATTCTAAGCCAGATCATTACTGGAAGATGGGGCCCTGCGGTTGGAACTTTATTGTTGGTACCGCCCAATGTTAATTCAATGCCTGTCAATCTTGGAGTGGTTCCCCACCCTATCCAAAGCTGAGACACTAGTTACATCTCAATGTCCTGAATTCTATGCTGAAGATACCTTGATTCTCTCCCAGGCTATTTATCTTGGGCTCTTTTGGTTAGGGTTAATCATTTTGCTTAATTCTAGTGTATCTTTTGGAAATTATACAAGACAGTATCTGAAGCTTTATTGGTGGTTAATCATCAAATATATGTGGATTTGGGTGGTGATCCCTCACCACCTAGAAGCATCTTATTAATATCCAACCGTTTCTGTCACATTACCTAACTCTTCCACATCTGATTTTTTGGAAGCAGTTTGTTTCAAACTCATGCTTCTTTTCTCCTGTTTTGTTGATATATCTTTTCTTACCATGTTCATCTGTATCAGTTCATTTCTGAGTTTTCAGTTTGGGCTTTTTTTAATTTATGGTTTCCATCTCCAGTTGCAGTTGTAGAAACTGGATCCTCTGTTTCCTATTTCTGTTGCGTCATGTCATTTTGGCGTCCAGATTATTATCCTTCTCCACCTACTGATGAAATTTTGTGTGAAGTTTTGTCAGCCTTATCATTCTATTCCAGATCAAGACTTAGTCACAACCCCCAAGTTTACCATGTGATGATGAAGGTTTCTGAGGATGCTCGTGAATGGTTGTTGTCTGCAGTGGAGCGCAATCCACTTTTACAACTGAGAGTGCATCTCTATACCCTTTGTTAAAATTTTTGTGTGTATCTATTGAGGAGCTCAAAGTATATTGTAAGCTGTACGCCTTCTATCAGGGTACAACTCCGCTTTTGATATTCCTTCCTCAGTTTCTTACCTACTGCCGTACAATTGATGTTCCCAAGGTGAACAAACTCTCAGCGTTGTAGTTAGCAGTTGACCAGACTGCCCAGGATTTGGCGGTTTGGGATTCCCCGTTAACCACAACTGAGGCCCTGGTAAGCCAAATTCTTTCTCTGGTCTCAAATCTGTCTACTTCCAAGCAAGGTACGTTGATAATTGAGGATAAACCTGCTGTGCGCTCTTGGTTTTCTGGCCCTTGCTCTGCGGTAGTTCCTTCAAACCAAAGCCAAGATTGTTATCCCCCTAGCTCGTCTCAGCTACAATTGGCGGTGGTGAACAAACCCAGTGATGTAAAAGAGGCCCCATAGTGTCCCGTCCTGATAGTTCCTTGACAATGCTTCAGCACGTTGTACCTGTAAAATCTTCCGTTATCACGTCCAAAGAGTTGCCCCTTGTTCCCATTGATTGTGATAACCCTGTTCTTCCAGCTGCAGTCCAAGAAATGATTGAGTGTTACTTCCAGGAGCATCCTGCTTCCTTAGCTGCCGTCTGTACCACCAATGAGAAGCAAGATCATTCTGAGGTTGTATTGTTTGCAGAAAATTTATCTACTTCTGGTTACTTCTTGCTTTATGGTAGCATTGATAACGTCCAAAATGTCTTCTGATCAGCCATTCTTTTAGATACTGGTACTTCTGAGAATTTCATGAGCGGTGAGACTGCTAATTTATTACAGCTCAAGTATCACCCCTGTGACAGTCCACATGTTTGGTGGTTTGCAGGCGGGGCTAATGTTGGCTAAGCAAAAGTTTGGTTGTTTGTTACAGGTAGAGGCCTAGTGGGGAATGATGGCTACTAGGGACTGTAAGGCCTAGCTAGTAGATGTAAAAATTACTAGAGACAGATGGTGCCTCCACCCAGAAGAAGATATTGGCTGCTGAGGGCTAGAGTGCTTCACCTAGCAGGGAGCTGTGGCTGCAAAAGGGTGAAGAATGAGATAGCTAGCAGGGAACTTTGTCTGTTTGAGGTGGAGAAGGTTTTGGACCCCTGACAGGTAACGCAAGCTGCCAGGGAGGGGAAGAGCTCTGAGGGCTCTATGTACCCTGATACACTTACAGGAGGCTGTGAGCAATCATACTACCTAACAGACTGGTAGGGTGTCCTCGTTTATTTCCCCATGGGAGCTTTGGGGGGAACCCAAAGTGAGCATTGGAGGGCATGGATTTGCTCAGAGGTGTCATCAAGGCGGTTTTCTTGGGGAAGCAAGCTGCAGAACTTGGTGTGATCAGGCCTCTGGGAAGTAGAGCTGATTACTCTGCAACTGAAAGCCCAGACTTAATCCCCTGGGTGAGTAAAAATAACAACATAGGCTTTGAGGATCTATGGTTGGATGGCCTAAGTGGAATGCCACTTGCAAGGGCCCAGTCAAACACCAGTTCAATGTAGACTCATGCCTGGGTCTACAGGTTCTGGTAACAGGGACTGAGATAAAGAACTGAGGTGGTTCACGGAATCAGCAGAGAAGTCTAGTGAGAGGAACTGTTTGATCACAGAGAAGGCTAGTTGAAAGACTGTTGGTTCATATTGAAGTTTGGAACCAAAATGGTTCATTGTGCAGGTGGAACCAAGATGGTTCCTAGTAAGGATAAGTGCAAGGGCTCAAAGATCATGATGCAGAAGTAGCTGGTCATGATAAAGGAGTAGCCAGAGGACTGATAGGCTGTTTAAAGACTGAAAAAGAGCTGTTCTTTAAACTAAGATGGACTGTTTGATGGTTAAGCTGAAGAGCTGGAAGATGTGGTTGAAGAGCTGGCTGAAGAACCCAAAGATGATGGTGAAGAACTAGTGATCCGGAGAAATGAGCCAAGGTTTTGCCAAATTGATTTGCCAAGGTGGTAAAATGTGGAACGTTTTGCCTTGGTTTAGTAGTAAAATCAAAAGGTAATGTGGATAGAAGTGTGGGTAAGATATTTATTTACTAAGTTCCTAGGATAAATGAAGGTATGTTGCTATGAGAGCTGGATACAAAGTTGTTTTTGGTGGGACATTTTCCTTGGATTTTACAATATTTGTAAATATATGGGGGAAACGTTAAAGAGGTTCAAAAAGAACAATTTAAATAGTATTTTACTATTTAAATTGGTTCAGGTTGAATGCAGGAAAGACTGGTGCTGGAATAATGGAACAGTTAACATTTTGGTGCGTGAAGAGTTGTTGCTTTGAGCGGTTTGAGCTATGAAAATTATTTTCCTAGTTGGATCCCGGTGGAACTTCAGGAATGGTCTATTTATGCGCTCTGCATTCATTGGTTGAGTTCTGGAAGGTTTCCTGATGAAAATGATTGGTTGGAAGCCAAAAGATTAAAGAATAAGCAAGAAAATAGTGAATTAATACTTTAAGCTTTTGAGAAAGTAAGTATGTAAGCTTAAGTTATTATATGAAAAAGTGAGCGGCAATGGTTTAATCTTCTAAAGAAAGCCATTTTGAAGGCGGAACCGTTGGGAAAAAGACACTATAAGAAGGTGGCCAGCTGGAAAGTTACCTGGTCTTTTTGAGGTCTTTTGGAAGACTTTTAAGTTTCTGCCAAGAGGTTTTTGGAAGCCTTTTGATTACCAGCAGGAGCTTGATTGGACTGATATAAGTGAATACCAAGGCCACTAAAGATATACAGAGAGCTGAAGCCCAAGAATAAGAAGCTGGATCTTAAGTGCGGCGCTGGAGTCCAAGTTTAAGGTGCAGGAGTCCAAGTCTAAGGAGCAGAAGTCTAAGACTAAGGTGCAGGAGTCCAAGACCAAGTACAAGGAGTCAAGATATTTTTGAAGGACTCTAATTATTGGCAAATCCATATTATTTCCTTGACCCCCCAGACCATATACCAGAAGGTTTCTAAGAGGATCTTCCTTCTGAGAGTGAATAAAAGCCCATTTTGACCCCTATACATATTTCTGAGATACATGTTCCCTTACTAGAGAATGAAAATCCCTTCCAGCTGGTCCCTGGCTATGATCCAGGTCGCACTTTGGGGACTGGTGGACAGGAACCCCACAACCCTGGAATTTTAGTTAGGGGTTGAAGCTGTCAAACTTTTCCCTCTTTCCAACTTAATAAACCAGTGACATTTGTAGTTGCAGGCCAATCTTTTACTGCACAGTTTTCCATATGCTCTACTCTCATGTACCCTATCATCTTAGGAGTAGACTGGTGGCAGAAATATAATGTATTGATTCTTCTTAAAGAAAATGAATTGCAAGTGGACCACTCTTCTGGAATTACCATTTGTATACCCTTTTTGGATATGTAAGAATTATAGCAACTGTCCCAGAAAATCCAGTCAGTTCCTGTTCCTACTCCTGTGAGTTCTAGCCTACCAGCATGCTTTCAGACTTGGTCTTTGGCGTTTGAAGCAACTAGAGGCAAGGTTCTCCCCAAGCATACTCAGTTTTATTTTGACATCAAAGTTACTGTCAATCTGATTTGTATTGCGTCTCCTATTTATCTTTTGACTTTAAAGGAGGACACATGCTTGGAAGAGTGGACTTGTGATATTTTGGCTAAGGTTACATATCCAATAAGGCTTTGTCAATTTTTACTCCATTGTTGTTTGTACAAAAGTCAGATGGGTTGCTAAGGCCTTGTGTGGACTATGGGAACTTGAACAATATTACCATCCCAGATCCCTATCCTTTTCCTCTTGAAGCACAAATCTCTTGTTGTTTTTAGAAGGCAAAGGTATTCTCAAAGCTTGATCTTTTAAATTCTTTCAACCATATTAGGATTGCAGAGGGGATGGAATGGTTGGCAGCATTCAGAACTAAGAAAGGGATTTTCCAGTTCTGTGTTAAGACTTTTGGGTTAAAAAATGCTTCTGCTTGTTTCCAGCAGCCGGTTGATTCAGTCTTGGGAGATCTCCTGGGTGTGTGTGCTATTACATATATGGACAACATCTTGGTGTTTTCTCCAGATGAGGAGTATAACAAAGCTTGTCTCTTAGCGGTTGTGGAAGGTATCTTACAAGCCAGCTTGATCATTGAGCAAAATAAGTGTGAATTCTTTAAACATAAAACTAACTTTCTGGGTAATATTATCTTTGAGGATGGCCACAACATTGCCCCTGACAAGGAAGCTGCAGTTACAAGTATGCTACTCCAGTGGCAGTATCTCAACTTTTTAGCTTCTCTGGTACCTTTAATTTCTTGAAGAAATTCACCTCACATTTATTGGAAGTGACAGCTCCTTTGTATCCAGCTAGTAGGAAAATGCCTCTAGTCTGGACGCCTGAGTGTGCAGAGGGGCAATCACCAGAATTAACTCCTTCCACAAGTCAACTTAATATATGTCAATGATCAGAATTAAAAATACTTTAATGTCAACAGCATTGAAAAGTCTTAATTAAGTTTTAACTCATGCAGACTACTAAATGTTGACACTTTTATAACAAGTAGAAACCTGTTTCCTGAACATTTTACTTAATAAAAAACAAGCTTTAAGATACTTTTTAGGGTAATGTGACAACATAGATTTTAAAAAGTCCATAAAAAATTATACATAAAAATTAAAAAAAATCATAAAAATACACTTTTATTTTATTTTACTATGAATTTAGCTATCTTTACTATAATAAATTTTTTCCCACTTATAAAAATAAAATAAATCTAATACACAAAAAGATACTACATAATAAGTTACATATTATAGCAAAATATAACAATCAGAAACAGTAATATAAATTTTTTTTATATTAAAAACTACAAAAAACATATAATTTACTAGTAAAATACCAATATAGGCCATGTAATACAGTCTAAAGCATAAAACTATCAATAGAAAATCAATGATTTTATAAAAACAGTATCATAAATTTTTAATGAGTTATTTAGAATAACTAATCATTTAAAAATATTATACTTAATATATAAGAACTATATAAAAAATTAGGCAATACTCAATAAATATAATTGAAAGCTAGACTGTGATCACCTGGTTACCATTAAGAACTGTGGCAATCTTCTTGATGTATTCCCCAATCTCTGAAAGCTTATACTTGGCCTTGACAACGTCCTTGATCTTCTCTTGATATTGTTTCTCTTTGGTGGTTCTCTTCTTCTTGGATGAGCAGTTCTCAATATCTCTGATGGATGCAGCATTTTTCCCCTGTTGGACTTTAAGGTGCTTGTAGAAGGTGTTGTATCTGGGCTTAATTCCAAAGGAGGACTTGATATCCTTATGCCAGCCCTCCAAAGATAAAGTAGTTTTCATCTCATCCTTAAGAACTGCCTGGTAGCAGTTCCAGTTGGCTTTGGCTCTGGGCTTGCTCTGGCGCTTAGTGACCTTACGTCCAATCCACTGTGGTTCATAATATTCAATGAAAGGGTAGAAGGCACCATCATGTTTCTTGGCATATGAACCCTGGCATAGGAGGTCAAAGGCTTGTCCAGTCTTCTCTGGCTTTACATAGGCTAGTGGTACAAACTGCTGAATTAAGAACTTGCACTTTCCTTATGTATCTAGACAGTGGAGCTTGCTGAGCTCAGGTAGACCCTTTATTTGCCTGTTGACAGTCTGTTGATAATGAAAAAAACATCTCTGGACCTCTCCATCAAAGATATTTACAAAAGCGTTATACTGGGTAGTTTCATAGCCCATGATTATAGTTGAGGGTCCAAGTGCTTTATCTTGAGCTTCTTTTTCTGCAGCAAGGGTGTCTTCATCCTTTTCATCATCATCTGGATTGGCTCTAGTGCTATGGCCAGGTGGACTCTTTCTATTATTGGGTAGGGCTTTGATGCCCTCCTGAAGGATTTTAAAGGCTCTTGTGTAGATCTCTTCTGTTGCCCCAGGAAGCAGAAACTAGGCAAATGGGAGCACCTTGCCTTCAATAAGGGAATGTACAACCCATAGTTGGTAAACAAGGCGGGGGCATACTGCAAAGGTACTGTCACATAACCAGGTCTCTGAATCCCTCAACTGCTTCAGGTTCTGTTGTGTAGCATAGCATATAATTCTTGCCTCTGCTGTAGGCCTATCATCATGTAAAAGGAATACCTCATCACCATTGAACATCTTTAACTCCTCTGTCAATACTAACTCTCCTTGGACCATGGCAGATTTCTTATGGGGGAATAGATCACGGTGTTTGTCACATATGTACTTCACTAACTGGTTGCAGTCAGGAATGAGCTTCAGGTTCTCATTACTTAGGAGTGTGGTGGCCTTAATTGCCAGATCAGAAGCCTTGAAATCTTTGGAGAATGGGATATTTGGTAGAGGTACCACTTTAGAAGCTTTTTGATAAGATTGATTGGAGCATTGCATGTGTGCTCTATTTTTCACTAGTGACTTTATCCCATCCTTCTGTATTGATTCTGGAAGTGCAGCTTCTATCTTCACATACATAATGCTTTCTTCTTCCTGCTCTCTTTTGATTGTTGCAATTAAAAACATAGCCATCACAGACTAAACTTGCACCTCCTTTGACAGACATTAGAGGGGAAAACTGAGGGAACTTCTTTGGGAGCTCAACTCTCCTTTGACATTACATATATTGTGAATCTTTAGGGGATCCCATGGGCCAATTGGTGCTTGATGATAGTCAGAAAGGCAATCATCAGGATCTTCTTTATTGATACTTGATGAGGAGGATGTAGGTGCAGATTTGTTGGGCGGTGGAGGGGAATTATCTGGAATTGGATTCTTGCGCTTTCTGAACTGGGATGAGCTTGATTCCTTGGGGCTTGATTCCTTTGAGCTTGATTCATCTGGGATTGACTGGGGTTCTGGACTCTTGGGTATCTTCTTTCTTCCTTGTTTATTTAGTGGAACCTCATCTTCTTCTGATTGGTACCAGCTTGCAGAAGAAGAGGGGTCAGGGGAGGGCTCTTTGCTTTCAGGGTATGGGGTCTTCTCCTTTGTCTTCTGTTTTGTTGAGGGCTCTTTGGCTGGTTTTTTTGTTGGGGTAGGGACTTTGGGACTTTCCAGAGGCTTTGGGTACTTTCTTGGTTGACTTGGGGTTATTTTGTGGCTTATTGGAAGATTTGTCCTACAATAATTAGAGTAAAATTCATAAAGTAAGAATAATCATATGATACATAATTAAAATTAAATAATAATCATTTGTTTTATTTTTTATTATTAAGTAAATAGTTTATAGAAGTATGGAAAGTAATTTTAGAGCTAGTTTATTAGTAAAGAATAGAAAAAACTCATGTTTAAATGAAAAGTTGACATTCTGGTAGTCACAATAGTTAAAAATATTTAATTTAGTTTATCAGCATAAAAAACGCTTTAATTTTGACGTCAACATACTGACAGTCAGCATTAAAGTGGAAAAACACTATGTAAATCACTTATAAAGCTTGGTTAATATTTTCTGGAGTTGGTTTTTTAAGGCCAAAATTGATTATTTTTAAATTTAAAAATTTAAAGATTTGCATATATAACTTCTTAAAACTAAATAATAGGGATTGTAGAGGGAAGTCTAAAGTACAGCCCTGGGTACTTTGACCTGGATTATCATACCATTGTATGTGTGCTTCCTGTTAAGCGGCAGTGTTTTAATAATAAACAAGTGAAATTGTCAACATTTAGGCAGTCAGTGTTTTTTATAGCAACTCTCCTATTAAATCTTGCTTAAATTATGTCCCTTTGTTTGCTTAGCCAAACCCCTTTGTTGCAATTTAGGCAACATGTCAATTTGACACAAAGTTGACATTATAATTACATATATAATTTCTACTTTTAACATATGTGTTTTGGCTTAAGTGGACTTCTGGAAATAAGCTATAGTTTATCCAGTGAGTTTAAAATAACAGTAAATATATAAATAATACAAAGAATGCTCTGAAAGTTGACATATGTCTTTGTTCAATGCTTATCTTAATATATATTTAACTAAACAGTAGTATATAATATAAAAAATATTTATTTCTAGAATATTGTATATTTTATTAAGAAATTTATGGATTCTTATTTGGGGTCAACATCCAGATATTACTTACTGTAGTTGACCTTAATGTAAAATTACAAAGAAACTTACATTTTCATAGTAAATTATATTAGTTTTTTGGCTTAAAATTAAGCCTTTGTTTAAATGGTGTTGACATTATGTCTGTTTCTTTTTAATTTTGCAATTCTGACTTAATAAACTACTATGAAAAATTAGCTTATTTTTGGAAATGTCTGATTCTGGGGGATAAATACTGAAATAATGTCAACTTACTGAATGTCAACAAATTGTCAACATTCAGTAAGTTGACTTGCAGAATGAGATATACTGGTGGTTGCCTGCAGAGGCATTCTTAGCAGTCAAGGATCTCCTGTTGCCTTCTCCATTTTTGCACCATAGTGATCCAGAGCTCCCATTTGTGGTATCCACAGACGCTTCCAAATATGCTGTGGCTGGAGTGTTGTTGCAAACTGCTAGTGACAGTGTGAAAAGACCAGTGGGGTACTTCTCTTGGAAAATGGAGGCTTGTAAACACAATTACATTATCCATGACAAGGAATTTTTGGCAGTTGTGGTATTTTTTGAAGCATTGGCATTACCACCTCATGTCAGTGTGTCATTCCTTCATTATAAAAACCAATCATAAAGCTCTCCTGTACTATTTTAAACCCAGGGTTTTTTCTGGTTGCCAATCCAGATGGCATGGCAATCTGACAAGATAAAAGTTCTGCTATGAGTTTATTAAAGGAATTTATAATCACTTGGAGGATGCGTTGAGCAGAAACTCTTCCCACCTCTCAGATGCTGGTATGAACATCAAGTTTAATAAAAAACTTTGATTCCAGATGAGGCAGTGGTTTTTTTGTATTAACTTGGCCTGCTACGCTTGATAACATGTCCTTAACCAAGGGCACAGACTTAGACTAATATTCCAAAGATAAGTTTTTGCAGCCTCTGTCCAAGGGTTACAGTAGTTTTAGAAGCTATAGCAACAAGCAAAAATACTTCAAATTTAAACAAAAATAACTCAGATGTAAACAAAATTAAAACTAATAAATTTATATTAATTATAATAGATTTATTTATTTTTAATTTTCTTTACATCTGAGTTTTTTCATTTAAATCCAAAGTAATTTTGCTTGTTGCCATAGCTTTTAAAACTACTATACAATAGATTACTAGAACTAGCCTGTGCACATCCAGTGGGTCAGCCACAGGGTTATCACAAGACAGGACCAAATCTATATCATCAAAGTTGCTTGTGGGTTCCAAGGGAACCATTTGGGATGAAATCATGGAGGCCTATCACACCTGTCCCACAGCAGGCCACCCAGGGAAAAAAAATGGTGGAGCCAATTTTCCAACAGTTTTCTTGGAAGGGTTTGATGGTGCAGGTAGTGGCCTATGTTTGAGATTGCTTGGTGTGTGTTTGGTCCAAGGCCAGGAGGAATAATACTATTGGTTTGCTGGTTCCACTGTAGCAGCTACAGGGTCATGGACACCGGTGTTGGTAGATTTTATTGAAGAACTTCCAGATTCCAATGGGTTTAATGCAGTCATGGTGGTGGTGGATTAGCTTATAAAAATGGTGCACTTTGTTCCTTGCTCAACCAGAATTACATTGGTGGAAACAGCTAGGTTGCTTGTGGACAGAATCTTCTCCCTGCATGGTATTCCAATAAAGATAGTGAGTGATTGTGGGCCCCAATTTATTACTCAGTTCTGGGAAGCATTTACTGGGATTATTGGTATCAAATTGTACCGTTCCAAGGCTTTTCCCCCAATCCAATGGACAAACAGAGAGGGTAAACCAAAGTTTGGAGGTGTACCTACGTTGCTACACTAATGCACAACAAGATGACTGGTGTGCAAACCTACCCATGGCAGATTTCACATATAATAATGCCCCACACACATTGACATAGGTTCTGCTATTCTATACCAATGTGGGTTACAATCCTTCATCCAACATGGGTCCTCAACTGGTTAGCAATATGGAAGCTGCAACTGATCAAGCCACTACATTGAAGCAGGTTCATCAGGAGCTTCAGGTTACTCTTGCTGCTGCTGTGACAACTTACAAGGAATACACAGGTTGCAAGCGCCAGGAGGATCAAACCTAAAGATCAGGAAATCTAGTCATGGTTGACTCCTTTAATATGAAGTTGAAGGTCCCTTGTTGCATGTTAGGCCCTAAGTGGGTTTGTCCTTTCAAAGTATAATGTCAAATTAATCCCTTGGCGAATTGGTTAGATTTACCTCCCCCCTTTAAGATTTCCCCCACTTTCCACAAATGCCTACTCACCCCCTTTAAGGGCGCTGAGGTGCCTTCTTCCTAAACCATTCTTGTGGAAGGTGGGCCAGAGTATGAGTTGAACTGCATCTTGGCTTCCCAGAGGAACCGCTGCTGGCTGGAGCATTTGGTGTCTTGGAAAGGTTATCCCAATTCCAAAAATTCATGGGTTCCCCACTATAATTGTTTGAATTCCCCAGATCTTATCCAAGACTTCTATAATTGCAATCCAAATGCTACTGATCACCCTGAGATTACCTTAGAAGCAATGAAACTCCCTCCTGCCCACAAGAAATTCTCTTTGTCCTATCTCCCAGATTACCAGCAATGTCAATTCAGTGTTATGTGTATAACTCAATGCATTCTGTATAATAAAATTCATTGTAAACAAGGACTTTTTCATTGTAATTTATATAAATGTACTGTGTTTATATTAGGGAGCCATTAACGTTTAGTACAAATATTGATACATAGTGCATTTTAAAGCCTGTATATTTACCTATTAATAATAATTATGTAAACTTTTTGTCAGATTTTGTGGGTTAATAATAATGTAATGGGTTAAGAAATTACTGTTTATTACCATTAATTGGCTGATTTTCTTTGCTGTGACAATTGTGCATTTTCTGATATTTATGCAATGGTATCCAATTGGTTGGTTTCACATCCAAACACACAGGCAATAGAAAACGTGGTTACCACCCCAAGACCAGATTTGAACAGGATGACAACCATGAATCCTATTGCCTGTGCAATTGGATGTGAAACCAACCAATTGGATACCATTGTGTAAATATCAGAAAATGCACAATTGCCACAGAAAAGAAAATCAGCCAATTAATGGTAATAAACAGTAATTTCTTAACCCATTACATTATTATTAACCCACAAAATCTGACTAAAAGTTTACATAATTATTATTAATAGGTAAATATACAGGCTGTAAAATGCACTATGTATTGATATTTGTACTAAGCATTAATGGCTCCCTAATATAAACACAGTCCATTTATATGAATTACAATGAAAAAAGCTTAATTTACAATAAATTTTATTATACAGAATGTATTGAGTTATGCACATAATATCTAAATATCAGATTTAACACATGCCTGCAATATTCTAATATAAAATTTACATTTGCAGTCCTTAATTTATTATTGTTAATGAAAATATTCATGCAAATAATTATATGCTACCACATCAAATGTACAGCATTTAGTTAATTACAGGAAATGTCAATAATAATACATATATTATTAATTGTGAATTGGAAGAAATAATATTCAATTTCATTAAGTTGTCACAAAGAAAGGTTTATTTTACTCTCAAAGGGCAAGTAGGGGAGGGAATGGGCAGAATGTAAGGTGTCATCATCTGAAGCTGTGAAAGAGACGGTATCAGAGGTAGTGGGGAGGGAATGGGTGGTGGCTTGGGAGTCAGGGTTGGAAGGCGGGTGGCTTGGTCTTGATGGGAGAGTTGAGGAGACAGGGTTTGTTGACTGGGAAGAGGCAGCAAGTGCTGATTGCTACAATTGCTCAAATTCTTCTTCTGCCACATATGTGGGCTTGAAAAACCAAATGAAAAAGCGTGGGGGAGCTGGAAGTTCTTGCTGGACTTATCACTATCACTTGCATAGAATATGATGAGATCATATCAATTCTGGACAAATATGGAAGGGAAAAGCTCATACCCCTTGTTGACTTGGGTGCACAGTTTGTTGTAGATGGCAAGATTAAATCACCTGAGTGCAGAAGCAGTGTTTTATAAACACAAATCAGCAAGATGTATGTCGGCGTAGTTGATGGGGTAGGTACAGTAGGTATGCCCTGCAGCTACAATTTATTTGGCAGACCATTCATGCTGCTCCATCTCTGCACTCAGT
The DNA here is from genome assembly GCA_014839935.2 of Entomophthora muscae. Taxonomy (NCBI): domain Eukaryota; kingdom Fungi; phylum Entomophthoromycota; class Entomophthoromycetes; order Entomophthorales; family Entomophthoraceae; genus Entomophthora; species Entomophthora muscae. The sequence goes on along the minus strand of QTSX02001516.1, from coordinate 115,907 downwards.
ACAACTTTGTACACGGATTGTTATGTAGCCCACTCCTCCAGCATGTCCTTGAGCTCTGTCTGGTAGGTGTACCCATCTGCAGTGTTTGATATAGCTGAGTAATAATTGACACCCAATGGGGAAATTGCCAACAAAACCCCAAAAAATTGATACAAGATTGGGCTGCACTTGTAGATGCCAGATTGGATATGCTTTTCTCCATAATCTTGGATTTTTGCAGAAATCTTAGTATACAACAAGATGTCGTCATTGTGTGTCCTTGTTGCCCTATCTTTAATAAAATTAATGATGGTTGAATTGTAGGGATCAGTATCTGCTGAACTGGGATCAGTGAGAACTTGATTGGACAAGACTCTAGCAGCAACCACAACTATGTGCATTCACAAATTGACTGTTATTTTATTTGTGAAAATGCCATGGAGTCCCAGTTGGAGTCAAACCTGGACCAGGGGCATCCTCGGATCATGTTCCATGATGGCCATCATAAGGGGATGAGCTATTTCACTAACAGTTGACATACAGGCTCCAGTTAGGGTCTTCTTGGGAGAGGGGCCACAGTTGGCGTGGGCTCGCAGGGTTGCAGCCACAGTGGACTTTGAAAAATACATTGCAACTGCAATTTCCCCAAGGGACATAAGCATCCCTTGCTTTTCAACCATTTCAAGAACAATTCTGGGGTAATTAGCTTTCTTCTGCATCTTGCAGGCTGATTGGCTAGAGGTGAGATGTGTCTGTTTTGGGAACTGGATGTTGCCATCTGATTGGCTTTTTCTAGATTTTGGCTTCCCTGGGTGACTCCTTGGATCAATTGGCTGGTTCTGGATGCCATTGTTGATACATGATTTGGGTTAGCAGCTGTCTGTGTGTGCTAGGCAAACAGGGCCATGCTTAGGGACACGGGAGAAAAACACTCTCCTGGGTAGTGCTTGGGGAGGGGCATGCAGGTTTGAATTGACCATAGACAGAGGCTTCACTATTGGAAGACCCAGCGTAGCCCTGTATGATTTTTTAAATGCCAGGGAACAGCTTTTTTATTTGATTGTTATCAAAATAAGATATAATAATTTTTTATTAAAAATTAAACTCAAAAAGAGAAGTGTATATTTTAGTCAATTTCATTGTTAAGTATGTTAAGTTGGTGAATAGTAGGATCTAAATTTTAGCTGTCCTAAACTGGAATAGGGCAATTTTTGGGAATTCTTATGATTCCTAAAAGAATTAACACAAATCCACTATAGATCCTTTGAATTACTATTTGAGATGCCTATAAATTATGTTTATTTCAAATTCACCTCATTTTTGATTTGAAACTGGTTCTTGGATTTGACAATCCTGCAATTTCATATTTGTTAATTTTTACATGTTGTTTATGATTTGTTAGACATACATAAAATATCAAATTGTACATTAGAGCCCTACATTTCTGATTCATGTATCCCACATTTGTTTGTTTTGTTTTTTCTTTAGTTAGTTGAAAATATCTTCTCAAGAGATTCAAAATTTGCCAATTTGAATAAACCAAAAAAATTCAAATTAAATGGTTAATTTTATTAAATATTTTAATTTTCACTCAGCTGAGTTATCTGCAAAAGTGATTTGAAATTTGTACCAAGGATTTGAAAATCCCACATTTTTACGTTTAGGTTCTGAATTAACAGTATCATGACATTTGGTTTGATAATGCAATGTAGCAGAATTCCTATGTATACCACAAAGTAAATTCTCTGGCTAGTGTAAATTTCTGAAAACATGCAAAACTTTCTTTAAGTTGCAACTAACTGGTTTATATAACTGGTATTTGAAAATTTGAATAGAATTCTCTCTGGGGCCAAGCTTAAATCTGCTGCTCATTCTTCTGAAAATGAAATTAATAAAGGGGTTAATTTTATGGCAATGTTTACATCCTTAACTTTGTTTGAAATTAATCTTAAAAATTCATTGAATATTGCTTCTTTCAAGTATTCCTTTCCTATTTAAAAATTCATTGGTATTTCATTCATCTCATTAAAATTGATGTTTCCTCATATTCTGTAGGCTTCTCTAACCCAAGTTGAGCACCTCACTGGTGGTAAATATGATGAAATACGCCATCTCAAAAATGCCATCTCAAAAAGATTTTGAGCTGGCATTGGGATTTACAACAGAAAAATTAAAAAAACTTAATAAAAATTATTAAATAATTATTTTTTACATATTGGTTTCTAATACAGCATCTTGAAAAACCACATCACAAAAATGCTATCTGGAATCAAAATAAAAAGAGTGTTATCCAAATAAGATTTTTTGTGTATAAAAATACTTAATAAATACCCTAAAATACGCCATCACAAAAAACTGCATCACAAAAACGCTATCTCAAATAAAAATAAAAAGTTTGTTAAGAAAATAAGGTTATCAAAACTTAGTAATTCAACTGCAGAACTACCCATCTTTAAGCGCCGCTGCGCTGCCTTAAACAAACAGAAAGCGCTGCAGCGCCAACTTGTAAAAGTCTTGGGCGCCGCTGCACTGCCTTGCAGATATCTTTTATGCTGTGGTGGTGCTAGATTTGAATCCCCAACATAAAAACTCCACTAATCAACAATATTTCCATAAGCACTAAATTTAGAAGATAACTACAATAATTAAAACTTAATATAATAAAAAATAAAAACTAAAAAATAATAGAACAATAAAAAAGAGGATAGGCAAAGCAAGTTTATTGCAATAAAAGGCAGGCTGTGTGGGATTAGTCCCTTGTGTTGCGGGTGCCTCCACACTGCTGAGCAGAAGACGTGGCATGAGGAAAGGGCTGACTGTTAGCAGGGCAGGGATTTTTGGCAGGGCACTGAATAGTGATAACCGGGTGCTCTTGGGTGGGCATCATATAGCAGTTGTTGTCCAGGCGCTGGCGCACATGGGCCAGGATTACCAGCATTTGGGCCCAGGCCAACTGGGAGTTGTGCATTATAGAAGACTAATTGTACAAGGGAAGTTGGATCTGGATGACTGGCACCAAACATCCCCAGCCACCACAAGCAGAGAACTCAACACCTATGGTGAAGCAGTCCATCAACACATCTTTTGTGTAGGAATAGGATAGGGGTAGGGGGACGCAGAGCTGGTAAGCCAATGAGTGGTAATGCTCCAAGCAACAACCAGCGTACCCAGACTGGAAACTCTCAGGAGGATACCAGATAAAGTGGCAAGTTGCAGCAGCCAAAGGAAGGTTTAGGGAATAATTGCCAGTGGTAACAGCTTGGAGATACACCTTAAATGTGGCGGAAAAGCAACAGTTGGTATTGGCTTGGACAGGCAAGTCCAAGGTTTGGTGAAAGGAGGGGTCAGCAGCAAGCTCAAGAGCCCAAACCCAAGCTATCTTGTCAATATACTTATTGCAGATGGCAATGATATGAGCATGTTGGGCAGATATCTCACTGGGGGCTAAGGTAGCTGACTGTAGCCCTAGACACACCTCAGCGGCCAAACAGGAGGCATTGCATTAGCCGTGGTATAACTCCCCTGCCCAAATTGGGGTCATCACATCCTCATCAGTATGCAGAGCCTGTAAAAAGCTGTACATTGTATCCTTGTGGTGGCAGATCCTAAACTTGCTAAGAAGGTTGGGGTAGTCCACCACCATATTGTTGGAGTTGTGGCAGGTGAAGAGCATGGCAGATGAGGTAGGGAGAGGCACGCCAGTAGAAGGAATGCACTGAGGAAAGGGGTGCTGAGCACCAGAAGGATTTTCACTGGGGGCACACTGCTGACAGGAAGAGGCTCCTCAAATATGGGTTCCTCATCAGGGAAATCCCCAGTGCTGGAGTTTGGCGCAGTACTACTCTCAAAGCCTGCCACAGAAGTTGTGCAGTCCTATTTGCAAAACTGGGAGTTGCTAGCCCAAAGTCAATTCAAGAAACTAATACATACTGAGTGCGCATTTTTTGAAAGGTGTTATACTCTGCTTTGTCTATTGAAGCCATCATAGTTTTGTAGGCTTGGCGCATATTGTCGTTGCTGTTGCTTCTGGAGTTGGGATTCATATGATGAAGAAAGAAAGTAGTGGTTGGTCAAGTGGGGGGATATGTTAGAAATTTTGACCAAGCAATGATGCCAATTATGACAGAGCTCACAGATTAGGATTACAGCAGCCAACTTATAAATTAGCAGTATAAAATCAATGATGCCAATCATGACAGGGCTCAGAGAATAGAATTACTGCAACCTCATTGTCATAAATTCATAATATAAAATTTATATACATTCAATTGGCAGTAGATTTTGGATCATCACTGCATAATACCCAATGACCTGCACTTCCGCGCCGCGCCGTTCCTATTATAATAAAGCGCCACCACGCCACCCAAAAAAACTCCAGGCGCTGCATTGCTGCCTTGAAAATATTTTTGATGCCAAAGCGCCACCTTACTTTTACATCAAGCGCTGCTGCAGCGCCATTTTTGAATCCCCAAAATGTTAATCTAATTATTAATCATATTTTTAAGCACTAGTCTCAATAAGATAATTGAAAAAAGATATTTTGGATCAGTAGTAGATTTATAATTATAATGACAAAATCCAACCCACTGAAAAGCAGCACCACAGCATCTAGAGTTTTTAATAGTTGGCGCCGCGGCGCCTAGGCCTTTACTAAAACAGCTTGGCAGTGCTATCTTTGATTTTTTGCCTATACAGTCATACTTTTATGTGATAAATCCAAGCCTTTCCCTTTTTAATTGGGAATAAAGTATGGTATTAATTTAAGACTCCATATAATAAATCAACCTAAATTAGCGCCACTTTTATAGTACTACCCACTATAATACAGCCATTCAAAAAACCATGTTTCATATGCTAGCCTTATTCCTTATCATAGTAGGAACTTTTCTATATGTGTTTCAACAATACAATGTTTTAATAGTGATTTTATTTAGTAATGAAGGTGTTTCTGTTATGCAAAATGCGCCCATTACAAAATCTAATAAGCTTCTAAGCGTCTAAAGGAGTGGCACCCATTAATGTGGCACTAAGACTTAACCTGTTTTAACATATGATGTCATAGGACGCTATAAAGAGCACACCATCACAAATTGACTGTTTTACTTTTAAAAAGTACAATTCAGCGCCAAATCTCACTTGAATAAAAATGTAAGAAATCATCTGAGACTTTGCATATATATTTTTGATCTCCTCTAAGCAACTGGGTGCTTTTTAACCCCAGTTGTATAAGCTAGTTTTAAAGATATTCAAGTTTTACTATTTGGTCCTGTTGAGGTAACTCCACTTTAGATTTCTTAATTTAATATAAAAATGGTTAAAATCACTATATTTTGAGCTACAGTGTCTCAATTACGTCAAGTTGAAAACACCATTTCACTTGCAAGTTTTCAGTCAAAATTCACAGTTTTGCATACTTGTGCTGCCAATAATGTTTTACTTTTTACATAATAAAAATCATAATAATTTCGATGGTATATAATTTGAGAGTTTTTCTACAATTACATGTAAAATATATTGACTACTTTTATATGTAAAACATTTTAATTCTTCTTTTTAAAAATTGTCCCCAAATTTGAACTTTTCTGATGCAAATTCACTCTTAGATGCCTCCCAAGCCTACCACCAACGCTACCCCAAGGCTCCCAAGAGCACAGCTTCTCCTGCTCAGGCAAGAAAGACCAAGGCTACCCTCTCCAAGCAGCTGTCTAAAGAAAAAATGCCTGCCAAGACTCCCACGCCTTCCCCTAAGCCTGAGGCTGATAGCCCCACCCCCTCCCCACTCTCCCTTTGTCTACTCCCCCTTTGATCCCCAGGAGAAGCACTTCCACTTCAATGATTAGATGATAATTAAAGAGACTCCAAAAACAACTCTGATGACTATGGTTCCGCAGCCTCAGAGGAGGAGCCCATCCTAGAGTGGTATTTACATGCAGTTGTCAAAATCTGCAACATCAAAGGGAAATTTAAAGTTCCAGCTGTTTTCCCTGACTCTTTTCCCATTATTACCAAGAAGGGGGTGCTGGCTTTGTCAAGGACAGCTTCCTTTTTGCCTCCAATGACCAGAGAAAAAATATGGTGCACCATCACTACCAGTGTGATAGTCAAGGCTTCCCCGCGTGATTAACTACAATTGGGTTTACCCAAGTCAAGGAGCTCACCCTTGAGCATGACTGTTTGGGCTCTAATATGATTCTCTACTATCTTATGCGCCGGTACCTTTGCCAAGCCATTCCTTTCAACAAGGACTTGACTTCAACTGAGCTGGTAATGCATGCTCTTCTTTACCTGAATGAGGATCAGATAGAGGAGGTTGGAGAAAAGACCAGACTCCAAAGGTATGTGACTAATCAATGGTCAATTTATGCCAATATTGGCGTCAGCAATAGAAGCATTAATGAGCTTGTACTTTTGGAAGTCCAGAAGGCTACCATGCTTGGCAAGCCCTATCTGCTACACAGCAATAGACAAGGTTCACCAAACTGTATTTTGTGCTTTTCAACACAAGAGGATCTCATAGACCTTCTAAAGTGTGATACCTTGTTTGCCAATGGGGTTTTTGCCTCTTGTCCAGAGCTATTTTATCAGCTTTGGGCCATCCATGGTCAGGTCAATGAACACACCATCCCCTTTGTCTTCTTATTTCTCCCTAATAAAAGGGAGGAGACTTACATTCACGCCTTGGATATACTCAAACAAAAAACGGATGCCATCTTGCCCACTCTTGAAGAAGAGCCAACTATGAAAAGGGGCCACAAGAAGAAGAAGGTCAGTCCAGAGGCCACCAAGGAGCAACAGGCCACAACCAGAAAGGCACCAGAGTCCCTTCCCTACCATACCTGTGGTGCTCAAGGGTTCTAAGGATGGGTTTGATGTAGCTGAGCAGCAACTGGGAACACAGAAAGACTAGTATCTTTTTACTCAACAGAACCTCTATATTTGAGCTCTACAAGTAATATAAGAATTGTAAGTTGTCTTTTATGTTTGTATGGTAAATGATTCTCTTTATTGGGGGTCTCCCAAGGATCTTTTATAATTGGAGGGGGAGGAGGGGAAAAAAGGGTGAGTCATACTGACTGAGGTCTAGATTAACAGACACCAAGCTATTCTTGAAGGGCTGAAACATTTTGAAGAATACTCAGAGGAAAAGGGCTTAGACTGGGTGGGAAGTGAACATCTGAACATGTGATCTGGGAGTCAGGTGATCACAGCAAAAGTAGGGCTGTCTTTGGGATTTGGGTGTAGAATAGGGTTTCAGACTGCTTTTCTTGGGGTTCAGTGCTTGGTAAAAGAGGGGCAGACGGTCAATATTAATTTACATAGTGGGCACAAGCAATGTGGCAATCATTGACACATCTGCGGCTAACTGCAGATACATCAATGGGCTAATAATTGCTATATGTAAATTCTCTTCCAGTGGGACATCAATTGGAGCATCTGCAGCTAGCTGCAGATGCATCAATTGGTCACTAATTGCCATATTAAAAATCATTATGATGGGTCACTCTCTGACGCATCTGCAGCTAGCCACAGGTGCGTCAATTAGTCTCTAATTGGAAATACTCTTATAGGATTTTTAGGGTTACTCTCTGACGCAAAACACAAAAAAGGGCAGCAGCTCCCCTTATACCTTTTTAAATAAAGGATAAATCTTAATATGGTAATATTGAGGGATGGCGCCCTGCACTACATGCCCCTGGATCAGGATGTGGCTTCATCCTAAAAAGGAAATTTGAGGCCTTCATAATGGCAAGTGGATGTTCATCTGGAACCAATTTAAAGCAGTCAATCAACGTCAAGTGGCCTAATGATAATCAGGGAATAAGCTTAGACGGGTGAGTCATGATAATTCACCTAATGATCATCAAGTCAAATTAATTGGATAAAGCTAAGTATAAATAGGGGCATCCTGAATGATTTCTCATAGTTAAAAAGATTTATCTTTTGCTACCTTCTGCATTTATGAATTGTCCACCTCCCTGCAGGCCACACTAACTGCTCTTTGTCAAGCCAAGCTTGAGGCCCTGGAACAAGGGGTGGGTTCCTCAGTAGAGCAGGAAAAAATCTCTTAGAGAATCTCCCCAAGGAGGACCACAAGATTGTTAGAGCCTTATTGACTTTGGTGGCCTTTGCCATTGTGCCCAGTTGGGTTCATGCTGTCAAGGGGTGTCAATACCTACAGTTAGACAAAGAGGTTGAGGGGCTTAAGACCCCACAGTCTGAAGTGTTGAAGTACTCAGGGGCCCAGAGGCTCAATTCCAGTGAAGACTCCAAAGCCCAATCTTATCCTAAAGACAGCAGCCTGCCAAGTCACTATGCATTTCCAGCCACCCAGTGTCAACGTCTTTGTAACCTGGCCCGCAGGGCAGAGACAGCCCTATCAACTAATGATGAGCAGGTCTTACGGGAAGTGGTAGCCCAGGCTGCATGTGACACAGCTGCTGTGCAGGCAGCTTCTGAGGCTCTTGTTGACAAACAACAACACACAGCTCAAGAGGCAGTGGATTGTTTGGGTGCAGATAGCCCCACCAAAGACACCCTGGTTCCTCATGTGGCAATAAAAAAGACTGCCAATATGGGGCTGAACAAAGTGGTCATTACACACCATGTGCCTGATTGCTCCAAGAAATTCTTGGTCCCTACAGCCAGATGGCTATCAATATGGTGCATCTTGACAAGCAGTCTGAGAACAATTATTGAGAGGTTAGGGCCACTCTTCAGGTCAAGCCAATGGCTCAAATTCTGGAGCTGGTCTGAAACAAAGACTCAGTATGGTTCAGGAACTCTTCCATGAATGCGTACACATGTGTGCCTCCTGTGGGGCGGCTCCATTCCTCTTCTAATCTTATTGGTATTGCATAGCTTGGGCTGGGATGTCAGGTAGCCAGGCCAGTTACTGATTGGGTGAGACACTTGGTGGAGAACGCCATGGCATCAACACCTGTCATGCCCTTTTGTTCACCCTATCCAAATTCAGCCAACTGATTGCAACTTGTCCTTATAAGATGGCTGACGTTACTTTTCCTAAAATGCCCTGATCTTGGTGGTGGAGACTTGTGGGTGGAGCAAGACAACCGTCCTGTTCTCTCATACCATGGGTTTGATGGGGCATCACAGAGCTGTCAGTACTGCCTGTTTGCCAACTGGGTTGGGGAATTAGATCCCAGCTTGTACCACTGGCGGGTGCAAGCCCTCATTACTCTGGGTCTCTCCTTCAATCTGGCTAATTGCACCAATCTGTCCTGTGAGAAGGTAGCCACCACTATTGACAATGCAAGCTCAGTTACGACAGGTTTCCTTGCCAAAGGATTTGAATTGTACGAGTAAATAATCCAGGACACCCTCATTCTAACTGCCATTTATACCAGCCACTATCCTCCAGAGAAATGTTGCATGGTTAATTTTATGCTTCAGGCTCCATTAGCAATTGTGTAGCTGTATACAGCAACAATTGTATGTTCCCTTTTGTGGCCGCCAAGGTCACTAACAATTATATGGGGTTCATGTCCCCTCATCAACTCCAAGAAAAACTCTTGTTCTTCTACCATAATAATTTTTTCTGGGATAATTCCTTTTTTTATGCAGGTATACCAATAATTGGTCTCTTCAGCCTGATCATATGAAGGGGTAGTAGGATACCTTGCTTCATCAACTTTCTATATTCCTATGTAATTTTTTCTCTACTGCCCTATATAGACGAGATAATAGAGAGGCCAGCAGATGTTTTGTAAAGCCACATGGCCTTACCAAGGGTTTCCTATATAAGCAGAAGTTGGAAAGAGATGAGGAGCTTCCTTGTCAACTGCAGGCGCTGCTTTCATGAACTTGGCATGTACTCTCTGATAAGTTTGACCAGAGGCAATATGTCAAACTGTATATGCATCAAAGCTACTTTTCTCAATTACCACAAATGGGCCTGATAATATTGGGATGAGCTTGTGGGAGCGTCCCAAAGTCCAAGCCCTGGTGACAAGTACTTGTTGGCCAATCTCAAAAGAGGCTAGCTTGGGACAATGCTTTATGTTGTGAGCAAACACAGCACGCCAACTTGTTCCCATAGATTTATATGCTTTGTGGTGCAGAGTTATTAACCATTTGGTGAGGTCTCTCAGGTGACTGTTGGGGGATATATCTGTGTCCAATTGATAGGTTGCTAGGAGCCTGGGTAGGGAAGGTTATTGTCCATAAATCATCTGGAAGGGGGAGCATCCAGTGGCAGTATGGTTAGTTATCCTATAAGCCATGAGCGCCAGGGGGACTAAGGTGTCCCAAGATGATCCTGAATCTAGCATGAGCTTTTTGAGGATAGTCTTTAGGGTGCCATTAACTCTTTCAACAGAGCCATTTGTTTCTGGGTGATATAGAGTGGATTTTGTGTCCTTGATTCCCATAGCCTTGTTTAATTCAGCTAGAAGCTTGCTAGTGAAATTAGTTCCTTTTGTGACCTGAGGCACAGCACAGATACACAACAGGGAATCCTAACCTTAGGATTGGATTTGTACTAGTCTTGGTTAGAATGGCAGGAAAATCTATGTGATTACCTTGTGGTCCTGATTAATAAAATCTGCTAGACGTGGCTAGAGAGGCGCCAAATTACGGAAAGACACAAAGACAAGAATGTGAATAGAACTTAAATTTTATTGGTAAAAGTGAAATGTATTATATACTGTGTAGCTTTACCACAAAACAGTACATGTACGGTAGGATCACTCACCACAAGCATGAGTGGGGCAAGCAAATTTGCACAGAATCAGAAAACTGACAATTGAATTTCCCAACTCAGAGCCAGAGTCATTTCAAAGGGCAAAAGCAAAAGAGAGGTATTTTCCCTCAAAATAACCCATCAAAGGCAAAATTAAAATACAGTGAATGGCGGCATTCACAACATTGCCCCCCTCTAGATTGGCCTTAGGGAGGTGATACTTGTGGAGGAACTTGGCATGCACGCAGGCAAACAGTTGATCACTAGATAGGAGTTTCACAGTGTACTCTGATCCTTGCTTTAAGGTCACTTCCAGAGGTCAAACCCACAACATATCTAACTTGTGAGCGTGTCCTCCTACACTATGCTGATAGTAGAGAACATGGTCCCCAATATTGAACTCAGGCAAGGGAGAGCGTCTAGTATTATCAGGAGAGAGCTCAAGCATTTTGGTCTTGTAAGAAGAGGTGTATGCAGTAGCTTGTAAATCAATGATGTGGCTGACTAAATATTTGATATGGTCATCTGAGTTCACAGCCTTATTAGAGAAGAGGAGGGGAGCCCCCAGGAGCAACAGAGTAGTGGCCTTGCGCTCATACAGCATAGCAAAGGAGGAGTACCCGGTGAAACAATGTTTGCTAAGGTAATAAGCAAAGAGAGCAGCAGATAAGTATAGATCCCAGTTTTCAGCGTCAGAATGAGTGATTTTCCTCATGATAGAGACCAGATTCAAGTTTGCACGCTCAACTGCCCCATTGGTAGAAGGATTATAGGGGGCAGAGAAAGACTGGTGAGACCCCAAGGCTTCAACAACAGAGGTTATCAACTTGGCGTTGAAGTTAGTCCCATTGTCAGATAACAACACTTGAGGACAGCCATGGCAAAAGAAAACATCTTTCAACAGGAAAGCGGCAGTTGTCTTGGCGGTGATGTCCTTAGTAGGGCAAGCTTCTACCCACTTTCTAAAATAATCAACAGCAATTAGGATAAAGTGGCAACCAGAGAAAAAGTGGGGAGAGGCCCTAAAGCGTCAATGCTGACAGTTTGAAAGGCGTGTTGAGTGGGGACTAGCTTGAACTTGTGTGAGGCAGCTTGTGGTTGCTGGAGCTGGCAAACATGGAAACTAGCAATTGCATCTGGAATCAGCAGGCAAAGGTTCTCCCAAAAATAGTTTTTCTGGAGCCATTCATAGGTCTTGGCATTGCTTCCATGTCCTGTCTTCTTATGAGCTTGAAGCACCAACAAAAGGCAAAGACTAGGCCATACATAAGGTAGGTAGCAGTCTTGTACTTTATTGAAAATCTGGTTTCACAAATGAGTTTTTCAGATAATTTGGATAGGGCAATACAAACTTCTTCTGTCTTGTTCTCCCAGGAGGAAGGATACCAATCAGTTCATATAGTTGATCAGCCTCAGAAGGTGTAGCGTGAGGATGGGCATTCTGGACAATCCATCAGCGTTTTGATGTTGAATCTTGGGACGGTGTAGCACAGTAAAGTTGTAGCCTTGCAGGCGGAGAGACCATCTAGCTAGTTGTCCTTCTGGTTCTTTAAGCTGTTGTAACCACTTAAGCAAGGCGTGGTTGGTGGCAACTGTGAAATGGGTGCCATATACATAATGGCAGAACTGCTTGACAGCATGCAATACAGCAAGGCATTCTTTCTCTGTGACACTGTAATTCTTCTCATGCTTGTTGAGGACACAAGAGGTATAAGCTACAGGATGATCTACACCTTCATAATCTAGTTGAGCCAAGATAGCCCAAAAGCTAGGTCACTAGCATCAGTATATAGGATGAAATCCTTATTGTAGTCAGGATATACTAGTATGGGAGCCTCTTTGAGTTTTTGCTTGAGGGTCTTGAAGGCCTGTTGCTGGCTAGCAGTCCATTTGAAAGGGATGTTACGCAACAGTTGGACCAAAGGCTCACTAGTGTTAGAAAAGCTGGGGATGAACTGTCTGTAGTATCCTATCACACCCAGAAAGACTTGAACCTCTTGCTGGTTGGTGGAGGAAGCATTTTTTCAATGGCCTCAACGTTCTTAGTCATGGGGCAAATTCCTGTCTGTGTCACCTCATGTCCCAAGAATTCAAGGCGTTCCTTGAAGAGGGCACACTTGGATGGTTTTAACTTGAGACCAGCTTCTCAAATCTTTATGAACACTTCCTTGAGATGAGCCAGGTGGTCATTAAAGGTACTAATAAAGACTGTTAAATCATCTAAGTACACTAGGACACAGGAGAGCTTCAAATCACAGAGGATGGAGTACATGGCTTGTTGAAAAGTAGCTGGATCATTGCAGAGTCCTTGCGGCATTTGCGTAGGCTCAAACAATCCTTTGGAAGTGATGAGCGCAGCCTTCTGTCTATCCTTGGGAGAGAGATCAATTTTCCAGTAACCAGAAGCCATATCCATGGCAGAGAAGAACTTAGAGCCCCCAATGCAGCAGAGAGCATTGTCAATGTGTAGTAAGGGGTAGGAATCCTTTTTAGTTAAGGAGTTCAAGTGGCGGTAATCCATCACAATATGATGACCTCCATTCTTCTTCTTCAGTATGAGCAGGGGGGATGCCCATGGACTTTGGGAAGGAGCTAATAGCCCAGCATATAATAGTTGCTTGAGCTCTTTAGACACTTGAGTGTCTTCCACGCAACTGCGGCAATAAGGTTTAGCGCAAGAGGGGGAAGCGTCATCAGTATTGATCTGGTGAATGACACTTTTGGCTAGAACATAATCAGTGCTATCTTTAGCAAATATATATTAAAACTGATCCAGCAAATCCAGTACCTCCTTCTTTTGTACCAGTGATAGTTGCAGGAAATCTTGAGCAGTGAACAAGGACAGGACTTGGGGCTTGTCTTCAGGTAAATTAAAATCCTGAAACGTGCCAAAGGAATGTAGTAACAGGACATTGGGAGCATTCAACAACTTACCATAGCCAATAATCTGCCCTCTATACACTTATATAGGGAGAGCGGTTGAGTTGGCAACCATTAATTGAACGGGGTCTTTATGAGAGACATCCAAGATTCCCGGGCATAGGTAGGGATTGTTGCGTCCTAGAGAAGGAGGAGAGTATAAATCTAGAAATGTATGCTCAGGTAGCTCATAAGATATTTGTGAGTCTAGGATGGCTTGAGACCCAGGGGGAATGGTTACAGCAGAAGTGGCCAAGAGAGGAATCCCTTCAGATGCAGGGCAATCCATAGAGGAACACTTCATGTTGGATGAATGTGTACAGTATTTTAGGGTGAAAACACCAGTGGGATACTCTAAGATACACATCTTGAGGCGCTTCCCTGGGACTTTGACAGGCTCTTCAAAGATTAAGAGGGCTTCATATCCTAGAATAGAGAAATAACTATCCTTCAAGTTGATGATCCCATTGTATTCCCTAAGGAATTGAGTACCAACTAGGAGGTCATAGCTCTCATTCTCCAGGAAAACAGCATGTATAGCCAAGAGTAGCTTGTTAAACCACACTGGAAAAGCAGAATAAGCTCCTATAGTGCAAGTCATGGATAGCCCAGCTGTGCCATACAACTGGTGGTAATTAAGGTTGGGGGTGAGTTTGAGCTTCTTGACAAGCTTTGAGGAGACAACATTAAGAGGAGACTCTGTGTCTAAGACAGCCTTGATTTTCACTTTTTAGATGGATATTTTCACATGAATGGTATTGAAACCAAAGGGAGGGAGAACATCCAGAATATCTTGGGCTTCTGCCAGTTCTTTGTCCCATTTTTTATCTTGTATCTCAAGCCTGGAAACTCCTTATAGACAGTCTGGAGAGAGAACAAAACAGATACATTCTTGAAGACAGTTTCAGCGACCTCAGCAGCTTCTTCTGACAACTCCACTAGCACAGGGAACCTCTTAGCTTGAGTGAGGTAAGGGCAAGAGACAATCTCCTTGGCTTCTGGCAGCGTCTTGGCAGTTGTTGTAGATTTCCCAGAACACAACTTATAAGGGACTGTGATAGTTTCAGGGACAGCAAGAACTGAATACCCATAGGCGTGAGGATCTTCCACATCTGAATCATCCATATCAGAGTCATCAGAGATTTTGTGAAATAACAGCAGAATGGGAGGAGCCCCAGTATCAGCAGGCTCAGAGTCAGCAATGGGGGGGTTGAAGGAGACAGGGAAGAATTTTCAACTGAGAGTGTCTCTGCCTCTAGGTTGACTGTTCTTTCCCAGCCTGTTCCTTGGGATCAGCCCCTTCAACCCAAGGATTGGTGCAGGCTCAAGAATGGTGACCTATCTGGCCACAGTTGTGGCAACCTTGACGTCTAGGAGGATTTTGCAAGTTTATTGTGAGGATGTAAGGGCCACAGGAAGACAAACCAGTATTAGAGGTGGCATGATTCTCCTGCAAAACTGCTCCAGAATAGGTAAGGGAATATCCTGCAACAGCTTCTTTATGCTCTTCATAAAAGAAAGCATGGCCTTATGGGCTTTAAAGTGAAGGCACAGAAGCTGGTTCACATTGAGGTCTTGAGTGCAAGCCATGTAAGCTTCATAAGCCGTCAATTGTCTGCTTGTTATCAGTTGCTGTCTTTCCATGTAGAATCTATCTGCAAATTCAGCTAGAGTCTTCTTAAGTTTGAAAGCAATGTGCATGAAGGCATCCTTTTTCACTTCCATAATAAGGTCGCCACCAAATTTTTCAATCAGAAGCTGCTTCATATCTTCCCAGGTCTCAATGGTGGGCAGCTCTGGCACTACTACCTCTTGGTAGGTTGGATGCAGACAGGTTAGAATGTGTTCCTTCTTAACCTCATTCAAGGCTCTTCTCATGGCAATTTCATGGATAGTTAGAAAAGCTGCAATAGTTGAGGTTTTAGGTTAAGAGACTTGCTTAAAGGTAGGCTTGAAATGTGTTTCTGGAGTTGAGCCACCATTGTTGCTATTGAGTACATTTATGTGCGGGGAGAATTATGCTTCAGATTTGGAGGGGGCTGTCTGGCCCACAACTGGCAAACACTTTCCTCAAGAATATTCAGGGTCTCAGTAGAGCAGATACCCATATTAGTAGCTAGGGTGGTCTTCTGCTCATTAACATCTAGGTGTTGGCCCTGTGATGTTACTACCAAGGAGAGCTCAGCCAGCCAGGAGGTAAGAGAAGGCCCCACTGAGAGGCAAGGGACAAACTTGTCATTCACCAAATCAATTATCTCACTCATTTCTTTTATGTCTTTATAAAGTTCAGAGTGGTCCTGCTTCAAGTGGTCCACCTCATTAGCTAGAGCAATCAACTCTCTAGCAAATAGGATTCAAGGGGCTCCTGACAAGCCAGGGCAACAGCCATCTTTGTCAATAACTCCAACTGGACTAGCAGCAATTATCACTAT
This sequence comes from Entomophthora muscae, assembly GCA_014839935.2. Taxonomy (NCBI): domain Eukaryota; kingdom Fungi; phylum Entomophthoromycota; class Entomophthoromycetes; order Entomophthorales; family Entomophthoraceae; genus Entomophthora; species Entomophthora muscae. Next base: position 99,878 of record QTSX02001516.1, on the reverse strand, counting down.
TTCATATAGGGCAGCAAGCTCTTGCTGTAGCTCAGTAACTTGGGTCGTCAGAACAAGCACCTGAGGATCAGGCTGAGGCGCTTCAGTAGGGCAACCTTGACTATGGATAGACGCTCATAGCTCTTGAATGGCATCCCATAGTCTCTGCTCTCTATCCACCAAATTGCCAGATTGGGGAGAGGACAAAAAATCTGGCTTGGGCGTAGATAATTCATTCACTTGAGTCTTGAGCTTGGCAATGACAGCGGCAGTAGCACCTGTTCCTGATCAAATTCTTCACCAAGTTTGTAGAGGCCCTTTGCAGTATGGACTACTACTTGCTGTAATTGGTTGAAAGAGTAAGCACTGAACTTTTTGAGCTGCTGCACCAGTTGTTTTAAATCAGTGAGATAGGCATTCAAGGTGGAGTCTACTTGGGCTTACCAGGGCTGTTACAACTAGTGAAACTCATGTAGACGCTCCCTGATGTATTCAGGGATGGACTGGCACATTTTCTTAATGGAATTAACCAAGCGGGTTTGGGAGGTGAAAGAGTTGCACTGATTGTCAGACACCAGGGAAAACAGAGAATGGATCCTTTGTTGATAAGCAGCAGATTGCTCCCAGTGGTTTGTGACAGCTTCTTGTAGTGACAAAATCTCCTGAACGTGGAGCCCTAACACCATTTGATGGTGGGATAAGGCAGGTTGTACAAAGGATGACAATAGGTGTTCATTGGATCAAGTTTCTGAGAGAAGATTCTGTGGAAATTATGGAGCCACAATCAATTTGTATCATTCTGCTTGACTGAACTAAAGCTAAGGCAAGAAATGGCCCCATCACAGGCTAGCCCCAGAGCTACTGTCATGACTTGTTCCAAGTCAGGGGTACCCAAAGGGTAGGCCACTAGGCGGGGACCATTCTCAAGATTTAGCACAGTAGAGACAATAGGTGGGTCTACAATGTCTTCCTTGATAGGAGGACTGGTGATCTCAGGTGATGTTGACTCTTGTATGAGAGGAGGCAAAGGATCTGAAAATGTAGTTGCAAAGGGGATAACCAAGGGGCTTACAGCCCCTGTAGTGAGCATCATTTTTGTTGTGACCTGAGGCGCAGCAAAGTTACACAATAGGGAATCTTAAACTTAGGATTGGATTTACTTGTGGCCCTGATTGAAAAAATCTGCTAGACGTGGCTAGAAAGGCGTCAAAGTACGTTAAGACACAAAGACAAAAATGTGAATAGAACTTAAATTTTATTGATAGAAGTGAAATGGAATATATACTGTGTAGCTTTTACCACAAAAAAATACATGGATGGTAGGATCACTTGCCACAAGCATGAGTGAGGCAAGTGAGTTGCACAGAATCAGAAACTGAACAATTGAATTTTCCTATTTGGAGCCAGACTCATTTTGAAGGGCAAAAGCAAAAGAGAGATATTCATCCTCAAAATAACCCATCAAAGGCAAAATTGAAACACATTGAATAGCGGCATTCAAAACAGTTCCATTTTCCATCAAGATGGTGTATGAGCAGCCATGATTGGCAATTATATGTGACAGAACAAAACAGATGATGTGCTTGGCCGTAGGGGCAGGAATAGCTTTGGCCTTGACCCATTTACTAAAATGATCAATGGCTACAATAAGTTATTGGTTTCAGCAACTAGTCTTATTTGGGCCTACTGGCCCTACCACATCAATACTAACAGCGTGAAACACGTGAGACGGGGGTAGTCTGTAGCTAGTGGCCTTGGGTAGGGGGCAATACTTGGAGCAAGTCATGCAACTTCAACAATATTCTAATACGTCAGTGTATATCTCTTCCCAATAACAATGTGGTGCAAGTGTTGCCATCATGCATTTTTTGCCTTCATGCCCAGTGGATAGGTTATGGAATTTTTTTAATATGGCTAGCCGTCAAGAGGGGCAAATTTATGGCATCTTATGTCCCCTGACTTCTTTATATAAACATCTGTCTCTAATCATAGTGTTATGAGCAAGTTTGACTAGAGTTTTCTGGGCCTTAGGTGAGATACTATCCCACATGGAGGGAAAAGAGATGGAGTCAAACAGGGCATATCCTTCTGGGGCAAGGGCTGCTACTAGTAGAAGTCTAGATAATCCATCAGCGTTGGTGTGCTTGGCTCCAGGAAGGTGTATAAGTTTGTAATTGTATGCCTGCCATCTCACTGCTCAACGAGCCAATCTCCCTTTTGTATCCTTTAGGTTAGCTAGCCACTTAAGGGAGGAGTGGTCAGTCACAACTTTGAAGTGGGACTCATATAGGTAGGGACAACACTCTTTAATACCATATAAGACTGCTAGCCATTTTCATTTGGTTACTGAGTAGTTTTGTTTGTGAACATTCAGGGTTCTGGAGAAGTATCCAACAGGGTGATTGTGACCTTCATCATCCAGTTACAGGAGGACCACTCCCACTGCTACTGAACTGGCATCTGTATACAAGATGAACTCTTTGGAGAAGTCAGGGTACACTAGGACTGGATATTCTATTAAAGCTTGCTTGAGCGCCTCAAAACCAATTTGGCAATCACAATCCCATACAAATTCTAAATCCTTTTTTAGAAGACGGAAGAGGGGTTGGGCCAGGTTAGAAAATGCCTCTATAAAGCGGCAATAGTAGCCAATCATACTGAGTAAACATTGTAAATCTTTGAAAGTAGTGGGGGCAGCAAGTTTTGAAATAGCTGTTACCTTGGCCAGGATAGGAGCAATTCCTTTTTTGTTGATGACATGGCCTAGGAACTCAAGGTTTTCCTTAAAGAATTGACACTTCTTTGGGTTAAGTTTTATCCCTATCTTTTCTAGTCTAATGAAGGCCTGCTCTAGGTCTCTAAGATAATCTTCAAAGATTTTTGAATACACATTGATGTTGTCTAAATATACAAGGACACATATGGACTTTAGGTCGCAAAAGGTGGTGTCTATTAGCCTTTGAAAAGTGGCTGGGGCGTTGGCCAGTACTTGTGGTATCTATATTGGTTGGTACAGGCCATCAGCAGTCACAATAGCACATTTCTCCTGACTTCAACTTCCATAGGTATCTGCCAATAGCCTACTACAATATCCATAGCTAAGAAGAACTGCGCTCTTCCCAGCTTGTCTAGGGTGTCCTCAATCTGGGGTAGGGGTACCTATCTTTTTTGGAGATGGCGTTCAGCTTTCTGTAGTTGATTACCACCTAATTGGTTCCATCTTTCTTCTTTACCAGGAGCAAAGGACTGGTTCAGGGACTATTAGATGGTACTAAAAGTCCTCCTTCCAATATTTTATCCACCTCTTGCTGGATTATCCAATTAGCCACAGGAGAAAGATTGTACACGGTTTGGAATAAAGGCTGTGCCTCCCCTGTGTTGACTTTATGGAAGAAGTTATTAGCGCAGCCCAGCCTGGCATCAGAGTTGACAAATAGATGCTTGTACTTCTTAATGAGTTCCAGGAACTGTTCCTTCTGTTGCAGTCCTATGTCCCAAATTTGTTTGTCTTGTAGGATAGGTGCTATTAGGTTGTGACTAGGGTTTGGTAATCCCAGTTCATATAGCAATCCAATAGTATAGGCAGAGGAAATAGATTTATTGAAGACACTTTTTAAGAAGGCTACCCCAGAATTGTGTCCTATTTTGAGAGTGGAAGAGTGAGGATTGGCTACCAGTATGGTGAGTTCATCAGTGATTTCCCCTGGGATGAGATGAGTTGCAACTGTGGGCAGCCCAGGACGTGGAAAACCTAGTGCTGATTTTACTGTGCAACCCCTTTGGTATGCAAAGCCTGATATCTGTTCCTATCATGGCTTGGGATTTGGGGGATAATTACACTGTCCTTTGACTGGATCAGGATAGGGTTGTTGTAGCTAAATGTTGTTGGTAGTTTACTTATCCAGGTCAATGTGGTTTCATAGGGGATCCCAATCATCTCAGAGGAGCAGGCAAGCAGGATGCGCCCTCTATGGTTCATGCCTTCAGGAGGGACTCTAGGTTGGCCATCAGGTGTCAGGAGTGGAAATTTATGGCCTGGAAGGTGAAACATGTCATTCTTGTGGTTTATGGTGATCCCAAACTGGTCCATAAAAGAGGAACCAATCAATACATCATAGTTCTTGGCTTCCAGAACTATGCCGGGCAGGTGGCCACAGTATCCCTGAACTTTAAGGGAACTGACAAGTATGCACCTTTGGACCTGACAGGATTGTTGCCTGCTGTACCAAAGGTTCTTCTGCACTCAATGTCTGGCAGAAAACAGAGTCTACAGGAGAGTTGGGAGGACAGGATTAGGGAGGGGGTGCCACTATCCAAGACAGCACAAATTGGGATGTCAAATACTTTTTTTTGAACCCATGTACTTGAACCAACTGAGAGGCCATTTTCTCCTTCTACTCAGCAGACAAGAGGGAGCCTCTTCTCTAGTTCCTTGATTGATTTTCTTAGGGTTGGGAGGATATGGACAATGTCCCCCAATGGAGTGGTGGTCATGGCTTTAGAAAGAGCTTCAATTGTGTAGCTGGCAGTATTGTGGGTTTTCTGGAGGTTCTGGGCCTGGATGATGTAAGGCAGGGCAGGGTCGGTCTTCAAGGGGATTATTTTGTGAGGGGGTACTTCCTTTTGGTATGGGGCTTTTGCACATGTATGATCAGCCACAGCCATTATTAGAGAGTCTGGGATCTGGAAATCAGGGGGAACCTTTTTAATAGGCAGAGACACACCAGCCCCATGTGTTCCACTCTGTAGTTTTTTGGTCTCTCTAATACACTATCCTCTTGGAGTGCGTTGGGAGAGCGTGCATCATGAGTGTTGTGTTGGCAGGCTCTTTTTTTCACGTCCAGTTGGCAGTGTGGGCAGTTTATTGGTAAGTGTCATGAATGACATTTTACCACTTGTATTGAAAACCTGGGAATTGAAACCTGGCTCTCATTAAAAGCCTTATTTTGACCAGAGTGGACAGGAAACCACCCAACTGCCAGTTGGGTCAAACCCTGGACCACCAGAGATAGATGACCCCAAACAGGGGGAACAGAAACCTGCCAACCTGTCAAGCGTCAATACTTAAGGTTGGAAATCAATATTATAGACCCTGGAATTTGACCCTCACCCTCCAAAGACTACTCAAGTCACACAAAGTGGACAAGAACCTGTCAACTTGTTAAATTGCAAACCCAATTTGACAAGTTACTCCAAGACCTGCCAGTCTTCCAAGGACAATTCCCTGAATGGTCACCAGATTGCTGCCAACCTTGCGCCATCAAAGATCCAGACCTATGCAGAGGCTGTAGCTTGCCTTAAGGAGGTTAAAACAAAAGCCTACTGTTAACTCTGCCAATGACCACCAGCAGCTGCCAGTCTTCTGTCTATAATGGGTAGTACAATTGAACTACTCAGGTGACGTTGTCAGGGATCCAGTCTTGGGAGGCCAGCCTGTTGTTTTCAGGGGTAACTTGGGCCAGATTTTTTGCGGGCAATGCTCACTACAAGAGGGGAGCTAACTTTAAAAGGTAGGAGGCAGACTTTCCCACCCAAGACCACAGGCCAGCAGCCGGGATTATAGTGTCAATCACCCCTGTGAGGCTGATGTACACAATTTCAAACAGCTTGCCAGAATGATTAATTGGGAGGTCAGGCAAAGAAGCAGGCATAAGTTTTAGGGTCACAGGCGGTTCCATGGACAGGTTGTAAGCAAGGAGATAGTTGAAATTCCTCTGAACAACTTGGGTGTTGAAAATATCCACAGGCCTTGTCAGTTATATCTAACTGTGGATTGTATGCGGGCCAGGGGATCAAGTTTGAGTATCTTTTCCAGGGTGTATTCTTTGTATTCAGACTTCAGAGGGTAGTTGGTAAAGTGGAAGGGTCCAAAGTGTACACCAGAAGGACAGAAAACAGCAGGCAGTGGGGCAGGCGGGCCAGGAGATCTCAAGCTGAATTGGTAGACAGCAAATACAAAATAAGGCAATAGCTGTATGAGCCAAATTAACATAACCTTTATTCAAAAATGGCAATAGGTTTGGAGCGTGGGGTCTTTGGGTCTATATAGTACCCCACCTCCAAACTTAACATTTTCCATGGGGGGTTCATCAAGGCATTGGGAAGGGCAGGGCCGGGGAAAATGGGTGCTTGGGTCCAAAGGCGGCAAAATGGCACTTGGCCTGGGAGTTCTTTCATTGGTCAAGAATCTCAATTTGGCTACCTGATTATCTTGCTTTAGTGTTGAGGTCATGGGACTGGGCCACAGGCCTGTGCCTCTTTCCTGGGTTGGCTCTTGATTGGTTGCTGGTGTAGACTTCAACTTTATGAAGCTAATAGTTGCCAAATCAGTACCTCCTTTAGGTGCTGTGATTAATCCTCCATTTGGTGCAATGATTTTTTGGTTTGGCTCTTTTTAATGCATGGGTCAACCTTCTTGAATTCAGCTTGTGGGGACTCAATCCCAGAAAAACGTGGGCAGGCGGTCCCGCAGTCCACAAGCCCGGCAGCCCAAAGGAATCCAGGGTCAGGGTTTGATTCCTGCTCCCAGGCCTGAGTTTCCAGAAAGAAACAATTTTCAATCCTGACAGACGTGGTGAACAGTGGCGGCGGAACAAAGCATTGTCACTTCTATTCACCAGAGCAGGCACTACCTGGATCTCCCGCCCTTGAGACTCTAAGCCAAGATCCATGTCCTGTCAGTGCCTTGTCTGCAAACCTGAACCCTGTGAAAATCAAAGAAGCAAAAACCTATGGTATAAAAGCCCTGGCAGTATGGTGATGACCATATTGTCATTTTTGATAAAGAAGTTTTATGAACCTTTGGTTCAAACAAATCTTATCTTATCTAGTCTCAGTGATCTTCCATCTTAACTCTGGCTAATTAGACCATCAGACAACTGCCCCCTCTAGAGACCAACCTGCTGACCCTCCCCATGCACTATACTGTCCCCCAGGAGCCCCCTTTGGACCTGTGCATTTTACTGAATAACTGCCCAACCCTGCCTACACAGAGTATGACTTGGAGACCATCCTTATTGCCAATCCCTTGGCAAGAACTAGAGAAACTGAATACATATGACATGAAGGAAAGTGATACAAAGTGCCACCCCTGTTGTTCAAAGACAAGTACAACTATATACCAGCATACTTTGTTCCCATGACTCCACCCCTAACCCTGCAACCTGATTGCCCAATGGAGACCCCCCACTGCAGCCAAGACTACGTCCCCCCAACTGTTTGGAGTACTATACATTACATTGACGGGAATAGTAGACACTATGGTGCCCAATTCAGGGCCCTGGTCTTTGTTTGGGCAATCTGTATCCTATATTATCAAGTTAGCACCCATTCTATGGTGGGCATTACCCTCTGGCCCAGCTGTACTCCGTCCCAAGCTAACTAATGCATCTACCTATGCCTGGCTTCCTGACAGTAAGTGTCCTTTCCAACCACACTTAATTCATTATTGTTCTTCCATAGGCTGTCTTTCTGTACAAAAAACTCCATCATCATCTTATTCATATTTCTCCACAGTGTTCATTACACAACGGGAGGGGTACACAGGACGTGGAGCCTGGCATAGAATATGTTGTTTGAGGGAGGCAGCTATTTAAAGTACTGCTTGAGTTGAGGTAGGTGTTAGCAGTTGTGAATGAAAGACAGACAAGTGTGGGAAGGGGCAGATTTTATGAAGGAGGGCCGCTGCTGCTTCTCTGGGGGTCAGGAAGTTGATAGACATTAAAGTCTGTGCCTCAACCCTGAATCTTTGGCTGAATTCCAGAAGTGACTCATTTTTTTCAGAGTGATGGTCAAGAAGTTGGCTTTTTCATCCTCCAGCTGTTCTGGGGACCTGAGGTATCTTTAAGGATGTTTTTAATTTCCTTGTAAGACCCCTCCCCTCCACTAAGAGAGTCAACCACTGTAGAGAAGACAGTTTCATCCAGGCTGTTGAGTAATTTAGCGCAGGCAACTGGCTCAGGGCTATCTCTAGTAATTAGTTCAAACCCTTTTAGGAACACATAAATGTTAATGGGGCCCCCTAGTTTGAAATTTGTGTTCAGTTTGAGACTAGGGCCAGAGTTTGGACAAGCGTCCCAGGAGGGTAGACTAGGGTCAGAAGGAGTTGGCCCTGGAGGCCCATAGGGCAGTCCTGGTGGCCCTGAAGGGCAGCTAGGTGGTGGTCCTGGTAGACCAGGGGGCCTCCAGAGAAAGCTCTGGGATAACCACAAGGAGGGAGCAAAGAACTGGGAGGGGTGTAGGCCCCACAGGGATCATTTGGCTGAAAGAAAGATCCCTCCTGCAGGTATGGCTGGGGATTGGGGCCTGGGTATCCATAAGGAGGGAGCCACCACAGGGGCAACAGCGCCCATGTTAACAATAAAAATGTTGAAAGTGGCCATGTTGACACTTTTAATGTCAGCACTATAGTAAAGTGACGACCCAGTTTTACTTAATGTTGTTTCCTGGATGTTGACACTTTTTTTAATTAACAAAACACTTTACCCTGAACATTTTTAATAGTAAAATATTTTAAAAATACTATATTATACTAAAGTGGCCCCAGAAAGTTCAAAAATGAAATAAAAAATTATCTTAAGTAATAAGAATAAGGAGATATAAGCAACTATTTTTTAGTTTACTATGTAATTTACACTCTTTATTATAAATTTATTTTTCTATCCCCATAAAATTTAAAATTCCAATGAACCATAAATAAAGATATTTTATATATCATACTAACTACAAAATATAAGAAAATTCTAATTTAAATTTATTACACTTAATATAAGAATAACTGAAAATATCTCATACCTTAAAGATAAATTAACAAAATATAAGATATTTCTTACTAAACCACATTAAAACTGTATCTGAAACTTGCCATTTATACATAAAAATTATTAAACTATAAATAAATTAAAAATTAAAAGTTTAAAAGTAAAAAATATGCAAGCAAAGCAAGGTTTATTAAGCTAATTAAAGCTTCCAGCAAGAGCTATGGCAACGTCCTCAAGGTACTTCTTAATCTCTGCCACCTTATACTTTTTCTTTACCACCTTATGAACGTCCTTCTGGTAGTCCTTCTCCTTGTATTTTTGCTTCTTGGGGGCCACCCGGTTGGCCAGGTTTCAAAACTTGGAGACAGTCTGGGCCTTCTCCTCCTGTAGCTTCTGGAAGAACTTGTTATATTTGGGGTTTGACCCAAACTTCACCTTCAGGTGCTTGTGCTAAACCTCAAGGCTAGAGGTGGTATTCATCTCCCCCTTGAGGCAGGCGCCCTGGCAATTCCAAAGGGCAGTGGCCCTGTTCTTATCTCTCCAGGCAGTCACCTTCTTGCCCACCTATTGGCGCTCAAAGTAATCCAAGTAACCTTTGAAGATGGTGGAGTGCTTCTTGATGTAAACGTCCTCCAGGAGGGCCTCAAAGCCAATCCCAGTATGCTCCAGGCGCACAAAAGCCAAGGCAGCAAACTGAGTAAGGGCAAAGCGGCACTTCCCCTTACCATTAAGATACTTCTCAAAAAGCTCCTTCTCACTCTTGAGATTCTTGATGAGGGCCTGCCTAAAATGGAAGAAGCAGCCCTGGACTTCTCAATTGAAGGTGGCCTCAAAGGCTCTAAACTGAGCTTGCTCAAAGTCCATTATGATAACCTTTGGCCCAAGTGATTGTGCATGAGCTAGCTGCTCAGCGGCTAGGGTTGGCTCATCCTTCTCAGCAGATGAGGGATTTGCCCTTGTGGCGTGAGTGGGAGGGGGGCTGGTTGGTGGGAAGAAAGATCAAAGCATCCTGGACAATCTTGAAGGCTCTGGTGTAGACTTTAGTCTTGGCACCAGGAAGGAAGAAGAGGACAAGGGGGATAACCTGGTCATTAAACTGCCCATGCAGGACCCAAAGCTGCTTAAAGACAGAGGGGCAAGTATCACATGTGCCGTCACACAGCCAGGTGGTAGCAGTATTGAGCTGCTCCAGGTTTTGGGTTATGTTATAGGCTATAATCCTATCATCCACTTCCTGCCCATTGTCATGGAGAAGGAACATCTCACCATCCTTAGTTTTTTTGAGGGCATCTGTGAGGACCAGGTCTTCAATTTTAGTGGCGCCCTTGGCCAGGGGATTGGAGGCTTGACGCCCATCACTCACAAACTTGACCAACTGAGTGTGAGTAGGGACCCTCTTGAGGTTGGTAGGGGACAGGTACTTGCAAGCAAGCACAGCCAGCTGGGTGGCAGAAAGGTCTTTGGAGGTTGGCATAATCTGCACCAGATACCACTTGAGGAGATGGGCTATAGTTGTGTTGGGCTTTATGCAAGTGTGCTTACCCTTAATGATTTGGACCAAGTCCTAGCGCTCAGTGTTGAGCCGCACTGGGCAGGAGCGGTCTTTGCAGGTGTAATGGCGGCTCTTGAAGCCCCAGTTGGTGTTGTTACAAGAGAAAATATAACCATTGGCCACCAGGGCTGGCCCACCCTTTACACTCATGATAGGAAAACACTTAGGCAAGGAAGAGGGAACCTTAAACCTGCCATCAACATTGCAGATGTTGTGGGCCAACAGAGGGTCCTAGGGGCCAGCAGGAGCATGGCGGGAGCCAGGGAAGTAATTGGGGCGGGGCTTTTAATCATTCCCAGATGAGCTTGAAGGGGGGAGTTTGATGAGGGGGGAAGCAAAAAGGGAGCTTATTGTGGTGCTCCTCATGTGCAGGAGACTTATCCTTGGGTGGGGTCTTTTTGCCTTGCTGCTGCTTCTTGGTTGGCTCCTTGTCAGAAGCCAAGGTGTAAAACCCGTGGTCCTTAAGGGAGCCATCATATTCCTTTCCCCCAGTGGAGTGAGCAGGGCTTTTCTCAGGAGATGGCTCAGGGGAGGGCTTTGGGGATGGTTTTGGGGATGGTTTTGGAGTGGCCTTCTTTGATGAGACAGGGTTCTTTTTGGTGGCTTTGGTTGGCTTTGAAGGACGCTTGGTTCCTTTGGGCTGTTTGGAAGTGTTTTTGTCCTAAAATAATAAGTAAAAGGGTTTAAAATAAAGCAATGTATGTAAAAAAAACTTAAAAAGCATAATATATAAAAAGTAATTCTTAGATGGTTTTTATTGGCATTTAAAAGTTAAAAAATACTTGTATAGGTTTTAATTTATTATAGTTTTAAATAAAAAATTAAAAGTTAAGAGAAATATGTAAAAGTATTATATTTAGATATAGATTTTATTTTAAAAATTAAAAATATGGAAGAGAAAAGTCAAAAATACAACATATCAAAAAAGAGAAGTTTTTATTATGTAAAACAAAGTTTTATATATGAGAACTGAAAAGCGTCAACATTATGAGTGACAATTAGTAAACAAAGCTGAATTCTCAATGTCAATTAAATATAAATTGTAGACATTATTTTTGACAACATTGTCACTGTTGACATTTTTTTTTAAAAATTTACTATGTTTTTTCATAGTACACTCAATTAAATTTACGCAGGCTAGCAAAAATTAACTGTTTTCTGTGTATTTTTGTTCACATATAAAAATTAAAAAAAACATATGAAAATAAGTAAAAAAAGTATCAAAGTTCTTTATTATTTTATTGAAAATAATATTTGGGTGGTGGTAATATATTATTTACCATTGTGTATATGTGAAGTTGTTAAGAAAGTTGTATTCAGTATTGAAAAAGGTAAAATGTCAACAACAACACTTACAACATTCTTTATATGAGGTGAAATATTAATCTAGGCTTTATTGTGCCACTCTAATTTGCTTAACTCCACCCTGGCAGATAATCACAAGCAAATAAACGACATTTTAAGTTTTTAAATTATTTTTAATAATAAATTCTATAGTAACTTACATAGTAACTCACGCTTAAATTATTGGATTGCTGTTAGCCACCAATCCACTTAATATATTAAAGCCAGAATAACTGACAATATATTTATAAGATAACCATTTCAACAATCAAATGTATGTGTTATCAAAACCGCAGGCTCATCCTGCTAGCAAGGTTCCAACCAAGCGGGTTTGTGACCTGCAATCCAATTACCCAGTCACTCAAAGCCAGACTAGGAAGTCAACTTGAATTACCAAATCCAACAACATGAACAGACAATGATCCTTCACAGTGGATAACTCAATTTGGCGCTTGACTCATTAGCAGGATCAAGCCACCCCCTCTTTCATCCAGCCATGTGATCACCAATCATGTTCCTGCTATCCATTGATTCACAATAGCTATATAATCACTATCTCACAATAAAGATTATTATCTATCCTCTAAATATTTTTCCCAGTGTAACTCTGCTAAAACAGCACAGTTACAACAGTGCACTGTCTTTTTCCATATAATAATTCAATAAAAAATAGTTTAAATCCACACTTAATTTTTATCTTGTAGATGTTTCATTTTTTTATTAAAAATAAGTTATGCTTAAAAAGTGTCAACATTGACACTTTTACGCTGTGAAAACAAATAAAAATAAACTAATTTTTATTAATAAAAGTAAAGGAAAAATCTGGTTGAATTGAGTTTTTTATTAAGCTTAATATGAAATTGTGTTGAGGTGGCCACAATTTTGTCGTGTTTTCTGGGTTTGCACCCCTGAACACTTTTAAAAAAGAATTAAGCTAGTACAACTAGCAAAAAACATAGGAGATTTAGAGTTTTGAGTCAACAGTGACTATTTCAACAAAGTGTCAACATGGCCACTGCTAACATTATTATTGTTGACATGGGCGCTGTTGCCACCACAGGTACTGTTGGGGGTATGGGTGTCCAGGGTTGGAAGGTGTCTCCCAGCATGCTGTTGCAGGGTCTACCCTCAGTTTGTTAGCTTGGGCCTGTGGTAGTGTATTGGGGAGGTTCTCTCCAGGCAGTTGGGTGGCAACAGTGGGTACTGAGGTTGGACCTGGGGTCAAGATATCCAGGATAGGTGGGAAGGGGGTTGACATGGGGGTGAGAACTTCTTGTGTGGCCCAGGGGAAACTTTGATATGTTTCTCTATCCAGGTGAGTGATGGATGAACCCATAGTAGTTTCTACCAACTCAAGGACAGAACACACTCCTTCTTCCAATGCAGAGGCAGATGCAGAGGTGGGACTCATTTGTGTATCACCTGATTCCCCTAAGTTCATTGAGTCAAATCAATTGGTCAGGTTTGAAATCAGCATCTGGAAGCTGGCGTCCTTCTCCTTTAGAGTAGGGAGTTCTTTATTGTAAGTAGAGGCATGGGCTTCCTGCTTCTGGGTAAGGGTAGTCAACTCCTGTTGGACGCGCTTGAGCTGGGTTCTAAGTTGCTGGATGAGGCCCAGATGTTTGCTCTGATTGGCCTCTGTCTGTGACTTGAATGCAACCTGGTCTGACTGGAGCGCTTCCAGCTTAGAATAGGCTGCATCACTGTTGGTCCCTACAACATCCAAGTCTTACTGTGTCTGTGTAAGATTGTGATGAAGTAGGTCAAGGTCATTTTTTAGGGCCTCCACATTATCTTGGGTCTGGTTGACTATAGACACATCATTTCCAGTCCATTGGTCACAGGCTTCTCAGATGTCTGCTAGCTGGGTCTGGATGTCCCCAATATCCACATCATGATGGGTTGAGTGGCCTTTAAGTTTGGCCACTTCTTCTACCAAAGGTTGGATCACCTGTTACTGGAGGGAGGAGTAATCCTCTGTTATCTTTTGTTCAATGGTTACTGTGTCCAAATGCAGGGCTCCAAGAACCTCATGCTCATGTTGTATCTGATGGAGTTGGTCCTGGAGGGGATTTACTGCTGCCTCAGTGTTCCCTTAGACAATTCAGGGCTGTAACATTCTTCTCACTACCAATGTGTTGTTGCTCTAACCAATTCACTAGTGCAGTTACCATAGGATGATTGAATTGAATCAAGTAAGCCTTAATCCTTCTGGTGTTATCTATGGCTGTGGATGTAAGAACATCCCTGTTCTCACTCAGGAATTGTCAAACATGTTCCATATCTGATATGGTGGGGTCATCAAAGGGACCTGGGTGGGAAACTTGATGCATTATTAGGGGAGGGATACCAGGAATTGATTGGTAGGATGATGGAGCAGTAGGGACAGTTAGGGGCTCTATACAAGAGACAAACATAACACAAGAGCTAGGTTGGTTGAGAGTGCGGCACCTCCAGGGAGGGGGCGCAGGATTACCAGACAAGGCCCTAGGGTGGTAGTGGTCTCCACTCAAAGTAAAAGATCAAGACAAGGTCCAAGGAAGGTTGGTGAGAGGTTCTTCTTATACCTCAAAGAAATCTTCTGCAGGGTCTTCATCAGAGGTGGGAGAGGGGCTTTGCAAACAGACCAAAGTGGAGCGCCGTCTCAGGGGCTCAACAGCTTGGGAGGCTGTATGGGCAGAGGCTAGTTGGCAAGTTCTGTCCTGGGTGTGTGGGAGAAAGTCAGAAGTTGGAGCAATGGGTTCCTCAGCCTCTATAGGTAGCTGAGGAACTTCTTCATTGGGGACAACTTGACCCTCAGGGTGGGGGAGTTTGGTGGGAGTTGGGACTCAATCAGCATTACAGGGCTGTCCCTGGCCTCTGTGTGAAGGTGTTGTGCGGGTAGGACATGGGGGGCTGGCGTTGCAACAAGCTCAATTTGCTGTTAAGGGTTGTGGGCAATCCATAATTTTGGTGTTACAGGTTTGATCCCTGTGCTAGAGATCTCTGGAAGCGGTGAAAAGGGTAGTGGCAGATACCCCTGTAGTGGGCACCAGAAACTGTGGTGCTAAAGGGTTCTAAGGATGGGTTTTATGTAGCTGAGCAGCAACTGAGACACAACAAGACTAGTATCTTTTTACTCAACAGAACCTCTATCTTTGGGCTCTGCAAGTGATATAAGAATTTGAAGTTGTTTGTTATGTTTTTATGGTAAATGATTCTCTTTATTGGGGGTCTCCTGAGGATCTTTTATAATTGGAGGGGGAGGAGGGAAAAGAAAGGGTGAGTCATACTGACTGAGGTCTAGATTAACAGACACCAAGCTATTCTTGAAGGGCTGAAACATTTTGAAGAATATTCAGAGGGAAAGGGCTTAGGCTGGGTGGGAAGTGAACATCTGAACATGTGATCTGGGAGTCAGGTGGTTGCAGCAAAAGTAGGGCTGTATTTGGGAATTTGATGTAGAATAGGGTTTCAGACTGCTTTCCTTGGGATTCAGTGCTTGGCAAAAGAGGGGCAGAAGGTCAATATACCAATTTAAACAGTGATCACAAACAATGGGTCAATCATCAACACATCTGCGGCTAGCTGCAGATACATTGATGGGTCAATAATTGCTATATGCAAATCCTCTTTCAATGGGTCACCAATTGGAGCATCTGCAGCTAGCTGTAGATGCATCAATTGGTCACTAATTGTCATATTAAAATTCATTCCAATGGGTCACTCTCTGACACATCTGCAGCTAGCTGCAGGTGCGTCAATCAGTCTCTAATTGGAAATGCTCTTATAGGATTTGGAAGGTTACTCTCTAACGCAAAACACAATAAAGGGCAGCAGCTCCCCTTATACTTTTCAAATAAAGGATAAATCTTAATATGGTAATATTGAGGGATGGCGCCCTTCCCTACCATACCACATTAATGGTTGACTTTGAGGCTGCACAGGCCAACACCTTTATCAATATATTTAGGAGCAGGCCCCAAGGCTTCTTCTTTCACTACTGCCAGGCTCTGCGCAAGAACCTGATGAAAAACCCAGCCCTCAATAAGCTGGTTTTCAAGGATGGCAAAAAGGAGGCCAGAAAGATCTTCAATTGCTTTGCTGCTCTGAACATGGTCAGAAAGGAAGAGGTTAACCTTTTTTACGGCAAGCTTCTCAATGACAATTACATTATTGAGAACCAAGAAGTATTTCCTCCTTTAATCCACTACTTTGAGCGCCAGTGGGTGGGTGTATTCCATGGACATTGTTGCATCTGCAAGGGCAGCGACTCAATTAATTGGAACTGCTATAAGCAGGTCAAAGAAGGCGTAACTAAGACCACCTCATCACTTGAAGGTTGACACAATCAATTTCCCTGGCTGGTTAAGGTAAAAAAGCCCATGTTCAATGTGATTGTCAACAAGCTAAAGGTTCAACATGCTCATAGAGATCAGCTATATTTCAGGCTGTCAAAAGCAAAGCTGTTGTATCCAAGCATGCTGGCCAGCAGTTCAAGCTCACAAGTGTTACCAAAGAGGTTTTGGCCTATTACACCATAGAAGGCCACCTTACCCATCTCAAAGGCATTGTCACAGCCCTTGAATCTAATGTATAATCAACTTTCTTTAACAATAAATTTTTTCTGCCAAATATTTGATTTTAACTTTATTTTTAGTATATACATGTTTAATATAGAGTAAAATTCAATACAAAAATATCACTGTTTTGGGATGTGTTGACTTTGGAGCTTTGAGCACTATAGTTGATATCAGTTGACCCCAAATTTTTATTGTAGATTTGTAATTCTTGGATGATTTTAAGTCTATCTGTATGCTTTCTTTTGAAAATTTTAATATGTATATATATACTCAATATAGGGTTAAAATTTAATACAAAAATATCATTGTTTTAGGATGTGTTGATTTTAGAGCTTAGAGCACTATAGTTGATATCAGTCAACCCCACATTTGTATTGAAGATTTGGAATCTGTGGATGACTTTGAGTCTAGTCATATGCTTTTTTATAGTTTTTGAAATTTTTTGGGGCTTTTATTAATATTTTAAGTTATCTGGCGCAGTTTAGCCAGAAATCCAAGGTAGGGTATGAAATGGCGTCTTTCTAGATGGCATATCCCACCATAAATATTCCCTATTCAATGCTTCCTTGTTTCCAAATTCATTCATATTCATTTAAATTTTTTGATAAATTTTTTGCAGGGCTCCTTTGAATGACTGGGGCTATCATAGATTTATAGGCCCCATATACACCACTTGGTGTATAAGCTGTCACTTTAATGGCTTCTCCCCCCATTAATTGATGTGACTAAAAAAGGTAATCAAAAGACAAATGTGCTTAAAAAATTTCCCCTGCGGCCTCTTCAGCCACAGGCGCCCCTTTGGCAAACTTCATCAATGTTGGATGGTTTTCAGTTATTTTCTTTGCTTTGATTTTCCTTTGTTTTTTTGCAATTCCTCCTTCCTCTTGGTTTTCTTCACTTGATAAATTTTTTGTTCATTATTGACGCGCTTCTACTTCTTGATCTTTCTTCTTCATTTCCTTATTAATTTCTGTTTTAATTTCAATAGTTTCATTATTTTACTTTCTTCATTTTCATTCCTTTCATTTCTGTTCATTTCATTTGATGCTTCATTTTCTTGTGTTTTTTGATTTCTTTGATTATTTTCACTTGCACTTTTCCAAAATTTGAATGGGTTGTAACTTGTATTCTTGAAACTCAAACATGCTAAAAATTTTCCTTATAAGTTCAGAAAATCTTCCTTGTTTTGATTGTTTATAAATGTTCCAATATTATTTTGTACAGCTCTATTCCCTTGCATTATTGATTCCCCCCATTTTCAAGGTGTTGGGTCACTATTTCCAAAGTACTTTTTCAAGGTCAACCATCTCATGGAGGGCTGCCTCTAATTCATTTACAAGTGAGTAGATATTTGACATTTTGATTTCATTACACCCCAAATAAAGCTTTTATACCACTACCATCAGCACACAATCAGTAGACTATTAGTATTAAATTCTTTTAATTAAAAATTATTGCAAATACTAAAAATATCCTGCATTTATACAAACAGTAGAGTCATATACTATGGATATTAAAAATTACATTAAATGTCAGGAAGCCAGGCATAGGTAGAAGCATTGGGTTACTTGGGGCAGGGTACTGCCAGTCCAGTGGGTAATCCCCATAATAAGATGGGTGCTAACTTGATAATGTAGGATACAGATTGCCCAAGTAAAGATCAGGGGCTGGAGTTGGGCACCATAGAGTCCAACAATCCTATCAAAGTAATATAGAGTATTTCAAATATTTTGGAACTTGTCTTGGTGGCAGGTGATGGTTCCATTGGGCGGCCAGGTTGCAGGGTTAAGGGACGAGTCATGGGAACAAAGTATGCTGGTATATAGTTGTACTTGTCTTTGAACAACAGGGGCGGCACTTTGTATCACTTTCCTTTGAGTCCTATGTATTCAGTCTCTCTAGTCCTTGCTAAGGGATCAGCAATGGGGATGGTCTCCAAGTCAAACTCCAAGTAGGCAGGGTTGGGTGGGTATTTGGTAAAATTCACAGGTCCAAAAGGGGCTCCAGGGGGACAGTATAGTGCCTGATGTGGGTCGACAGGTTGGTCTCTAGAGGGGGAAACCTCCAGAATTAACTCATATAGAATGGAAAATCCTCCATGTCAACAATTTCAAAAATTGTTTTTGCTTTATCTTTTAAAGTTTTAATTAAAAGCTCAAAATAAAAATCAAACATTGCTTCTATTATCAGTATCAATTATTTAATCAAGAAAAAAACAATCTTTAATATTGAAAAAAGACAAAAATTGAGAATTGTCAACATGGAGGATGTTCCATGCTGTATGAGTTAATTCTGGAGGTTACCCTAGAGGGGGTGGTTGCCTGATTATCTACTAGACTGGATTTGAGATGAAAGATTACTAAGACTAGATAAGGTAGGATTTGTTCAAACAAAAGGTTCATAAAACTTTATTATTGAAAATGACAATAAGCTCATCCATATTCTGCCGGAGTACTTATACCAGATGATGTGGCTACTTCACTTTTTGCGGAATTCAGTTCCAGGGAAAATTTACTGGCAGGACATAGATCTTGGCTTTTGGTTCTGAGGGCAGCAGATCCTGGTTGTGCTTCCTCTGGTGAACAGAAGTAACAATGCTTTGTTCTGCTGCTGTTGTTCACCATATCACCTGAGCGGGCCAATTGCATTACCCATTCTGGACAGGAGACTGGAATTAGCTGGTGATCATTGGTGGGGCTAGCAGTGGGCCTTGTTTTAACCTTCTTTAGGCAAGCTGCAACTTCAGCATAGATCTTGGTCTTGGGTGGCACATGGTTAACAGCAATCTGGTGACCATTCAGGGAATTATCCTTAAGAGTCTGGCGGGCCTCAGAGTAATTCAATAACTCGGGTTTGTGACTTTTATGAGTTAGCTGGTTTCTGCTCCTCCTGAGTGACTCAAGTTGCCTTTAGAGGGTTGGGGTTTGATTCCTGGGTTTCCAATGCTGATTTTGAACTTTCAGTCTTGATATTTGACAGGCTGGTAGATTTCTTTTCCTCTTGGTTGGGGCAAGGCATCATTGGAGGTCCAGAATTTGGCCCAACTGGCAGTCTGGCTAGCTCTCATTCATCCTGGTTGGTTACAGGTGTCTTCTGAGGATCAGGGTTTGATTCCTGGGTTTCCAATGCTGATTTTGAACTTTCAGTCTTGATATTTGACAGGCTGGTAGATTTCTGTTCCTCCTGGTTGGGGCAAGGCATCATTGGCGGTCCAGGATTTGGCCCAACTGGCAGTCTGGCTGGCTCTCATTCATTATGGTTGGTTACAGGTGTCTCCTGAGGACCAGGGTTTGATTCCTGGGTCTTCAATATAAGTATTGAAATGTCATTCATGACATTAAACTTGCTATCTGATTTAGTACATGTGGATTATTTTTCAAAATGGAATATCCTTTTAATTAATAAGTACTATAATTTTATTGCCATATTGTAGTAAACTGTGATGTTTTATTGAATGTTAAATATACTATGTCTTATTGCTAGCCATCTCAATTCCATGTTATATGTATATCTCAAAGCAATTAGTTTAATAAAAATTATTTTAAAATTGGTGTATTTCCTTGTTATTTTATAATTAGACTTTGCCCATGTTAGGGTACTGTAAATTCAGAACCTGAACATAAAAATGCGGGATTGTCAAATCTTTGGTCCAAATTTCAAATCACTTTTGCAGGCAACTCAGCTGAGTGAAAATTAAAATATTTAATAAAATCAACCATTTAATTTGACTTTTTTGTTTTATTTAAATTGGAAAATTTTGAATCCCTTGAGCATATAACTCAACTAACAAAAGACAAAACTCAGCAAACAAATGCAGGATACATGAATCAGAAATGCGGGATTCTAATTTATGATTTGAGATTTCCTGTATTTCAAACAAATCATAGATATCATGTAAAACTTAATGAATCTGAAATTGCAGGATTGTCAAATCCAAGAACCAAGTTTCAAATCAAAAATGAGGTGAATTTGAAATAAATATGATTCATGGGCATCTCAAAAAGGATGTCAAAGGATCTAGAGTGGATTTGTGCTAATTTTTTTAGGAATTATAGGCATTCTCAAAATTGCCCTATTCCATTTTAGGATGGCTAAAATTTAGATACTTGATTACAGTAGATTTTAAAAAATGCTAATAATAAAGTAGAATTAGATATTACAATATATCTTATCACATTGTCTTTTCCTTTGTGTTAATAGTTTATTTGCTGTTGATAATGTGCTTGTATTTAATTGGATAGTTTCAACTCCAGTTGCCTTTGTAATAGGAAATCAAGTTGCCTCCCCAAGACCAGCTGTAGTTGCAGAGGTAACTTGATTTCCTATTACAAAGGCAACTGGAGGTGAAACTATCCAATTAAATTCAAGCACATTATCAACAGCAAATGAACTATCAATACATAAAGGAAAAGACAATGTGATAAGATAGATTGTATTATATAATTATATTTTATTATTAGCATTTTTTAAAATCTACTGTATTCAAGTATCCTTAATAGCAATACATTAACACTTTTGTAGTAAACTGATAGTTTATCTTTCCCCCTCCTTTCTTCCTTGAAATTTTTTAAAAAATATCTGCGTCATCAGGAGGGTAGCTCATATATCATTATATGGGTTTATGGTTGCTATTTTAGTGATTTAGAGTGCAGAATATTGCAACATTTCCAATTTAGACAATTTTACATTTCACTTAATTTCATGTCTAAACATGATTGTTGAGATTGGATATTCATTTGATTTTATCCAAAGTGGAGCTTCTTGATTTGGGTAGATTTTTCCTAGTTTTTTACCTTACATTCAATTTGGATTCCAGTTCCTGCAATTATTATTTGAGTTTACTAGTGGCATTAAAAAGTTATTTGAAATTTGGTTCTTGGATTTGACAGTCCCGCAATTTCAAAAAATATAGTAAACTTAATGAAAATGGTTGATGGATTTGAACACTTCAAATCTGATTCCAGTTGATTCATTTTGTCCATTGGAAATATGCAGTTCAACTTGAACTTTGCAAAGTTTCTATGAGTTCCCGCATTTTTAAAAATCCAAATAAAAATACAAAGAATAAAATTTGATTAAAAAAGGGCCATCCCGCAAAAGTGATTCAAAATTTGGACCAAGGATTTGACAATCCTGCACTTTTACATTCAGGTTCTGAATTTACAGTACATGTTAATGACAACCTAATATGGGTGCAGTCTAATTATAAAATCACTATAAAAATAACAAGTTTACAATGAATTTCATTAAACTAATTGCATTGATATATGAACATAATATTTAAACAACAAGAGTTAAAGGTTAGCTGAAATATTCTTATATAATATTTACATTTGATAGCATGTAATTTATTATTGACAATGAAAATATTAATACACATAATTATACATTAACTTATCAAATGTAAAGTATTTTTAAAATATGTGGAATGTTATTAATGTAAAAATAATATAATATTTATTAATTGAAATAAAAAATATCAATTCTATTGAATTGTCTAAAAAGGGTTTCTTTTACTCCTCATGGGACAAGTGTGGGAGGGAAAGGTCAGACTGTACATTGCCATATCTGCGCCTGTAAAAGAGATAGTGTCATGGGTAGCAGGGAGGGGTTGAGCGGTGAGTTGGGGGCAGGGTTGAAAAGTTGCAGGCTTGGTCTTGAGATCTTGGTTGGGGAGGCTGGCATTGTAACTGGGAATAAACAGCAAGATCCAGTTATTTAACTTTATTAATTTCCTCTTCTGTCACATATGTGGGCTTGAAAAACCAAAGGATGAGTGTGGGGAAGGTAGGAGTCCTTTCTGGAATTATCACTAATAATTGCATAGAAAATGATCAGATCAGACAAGTCTTTAATGAAGATGGATGGTAAAAGTTAAAACCCCTTGTTGACTTGGGTGCAAAGTTTGTTGTAGGTGGCAGGATTTGATCACCTGAGTGCAGAAGCAGTGTTGTATAAACACACATCAGCAAGATGCATGTCAGCGTGGTTGGTGGGGTAGGTACAGTAGGTATGCCCTGCGGCTACAATTTCTTTGGTAGACCAATCACGCTGCTCCATCTCTGCACTCAGTACAACTGTGTGCACAGCTTGTTGTGTAGCCCACTCTTCCAGCATGTCCTTGAGCTCTTTCTGGTAGGCATATTAATCTCCAGTATTCAAATAAGCAGAGTAATGATTCCCCTACTGGTGAACCCGCAAGAAAAACTTTAAAAAATCTGTACAAAATTGAGAAGCACCTGTATATGTAAGATTAGATAAGCTTTTCTCCAAAGTCCTGGATGCTTGCTAAAATCTTGGTATAAAAAAAAGAAAGTTTTTTCATTGCAAATCCTCATTGCCCTCTATTTTATAAAATTAACAACAGAAGAATCATAGGGATTGGTGTCCATCAGACTGGTCCATCAAGATCTTAGTTGGTCAATATTCTTGTGGCAACCACGGCTCCATGCATCCAGTAATTGACTGTATTCTTATTGGTAAAGATGCTGTAGAGTCCCAGCTGGAGGCTCACCAAGACTAGGGGAATTCAGGGATCTCATTCTAGTATGGCCAATGTCATAAATCTGTGGACTGTGGTATTTTATCATCTGCCAGATGATATCCTAAGTCTTCTAACATTATGAAAGTACAGATAACCTGTGACTTTGGTGTAACCTGCCACCTGGAATACTTTGTTGTCTGCATAAGTAGCAAGTCTGACTGGGCCCAAGTCCAAAGAATCTGGGATTATTATTCCTATTTATGGATATAGGTTCATAGTTTGTTGTCTCTACATTTTACTATAGGAATTGATAATGTATGATAACAGTATTATTTTTTGCTCTCCACTAAGTTAGAATCAAACTAGGGAAAGGATTTGGAATATCAACTTTTTATTAGACAACTGATATCAAGGTTTCTCCAGCTGCCTGCATTTAACTGAATTATCTCAAAAAGCTAGAAGAGACTGAAGTAGTTTTAGAGTGTTGCAGCAGGGGGCCCAAACTTGGGTGTGTGTGGTTTGCAAAGGAAGCTTTCTTGCTTGACAACTTCCACAGCCCATTATCCTTTCTGATGCTGTACAACTATCTGTCAACCTGAGCAGAGTGGTTGTCTGCCTAGACTATGTTCCAGGGCTAGCTAGCCTGGCTGGCTACTAGTAGGTGGAGGTGATTGTTACACTATATTGTATCTAATCAGAGCTACTCTAATATAATAGTCTCAGAGCCTTTTATCTTAGAGTGTTTGGCCTGGCAACCCTACCATGGTGAACTCTTCTAGATGTAATGCAGATGACAGTACATATGATAGCCCTCCAGTTCTAGTGATAAGGAGCTCCTTTTGGGGAAGCTTCAAATATGGATTAGGAGAGAAGAGAAGTATCTTTTATTGGATAATATTTTAGACTTATATAAATTGGGTTGTGGTGGAGTTTTAGTCGGATCAAGCCTAGGGGTTGGTCATGTGCAGGATGGGTTCAAGCCACTGGATACTTGGATTGTCATGTTGTTGTAACTGTGCTGTTTTAGCAGAGTTACACTGGGAAAAATATTTAGAAGATAGATAATAATCTTTATTGAGAGATAATGATTATATAGTTCATGTGAATCAAGGATAGTAGGAATAAGATTGGTGATCACACAGCTGGATGGAAGAAGGGGGTGGCTTGATCCTGATAATGAGTCAAGCGCCAAATCAAGATATCCACCGTAAAGGATCATCATCTGTTAATGTTGTTGGATTTGGTAATTCAAGTTGACTTCCTAGTCTGGCTTTGGGTGACCAGATAATTGAATTGCAGGTCACAAACCTGCTTGGTTGGAACCTTGTTGGCGGGTTGAGCCTGTGGTTTTGACAATGTGATATGGCTTGGTTACCATTCTTGGTATATCAAACAGTATATTAGAAGGGCACCAAATTTGGAAATGGCTGGATGTTAAGTAGGTTGGCAGTAGCCAGAATGCTTGTACATCCAGACCCTTGTCATACCCCCCTTAAGGGGTATCTCTGGTGCATTAGGAGGGGGCTTTGTTTTAATGGCTGCCGCCTGATGCTCCTGGAGCTGTTTACTAGTTGGAACCAGTCTGGTTGAGTGTTCTCCTTTACTAAGGCGGAGACGGGTTCTGTGATATTTTTTGACAATTGGGGTTTTGGCACCTTGGAATTTTACTAGATAGGTGTTGTGATCTGGTCTGTACTTGATGATTCTTCCTGTTTCCCTGTGTACTGAGTCTAGTTTCTTTTTGTTGCCAGCTATAACCCAGACAGGGGAGTTGATGGGAAGTGGTTCCTCTGTGGAGGTTACCTTTTGTGCTTTGAGCCTTTTTATTTCTGCTATTTTAGCTTTGAGGCATATTTTTGTAGATTTGGTATTGTTCTACTGTTGGGAGTTTCCCTAGGGGGATCTTTATGTATGGCTGTTTGTTGGGGTGATTATTTCTGGTTTTTACCCATAGGTTAGCTCAAACAGTTAATAGCCTATTCCTTGATTGGTGCAGACCTGGGATACTAGTAATGTATGCTTCATGTATAATGGCCATGTGTCTTTGGCTTTGCCATCTATTATTTTCTCTATGGTCCTGATAAGGCTGCTGTTTAGGCATTCCACTCTGCCGTTGGCCTGTGGCCTGTATGGAGAGGTTGTGAAATGTTTAATGTTTTTGGATTTTAAGTTTTTGTTTACTACGTGACCTGATAACTTGGTTGCTCCATCAGTTATGATGTAGTCTGGAGTGCCATAGTCAGCTCTGATTATTTTGTTAATGAATTGGTTTATGGTTTCTGCTTTATGGACCTATGTTGCCCAGCAGATGGACCAGTGTGTGGCAAATTCAATAGCTACAATTAAGAAATGTTGGTTTGTCTTTGTTTCTGGGAAGGGGCCTACTACGTCTAGCCCCTAAACCTTGAATGGTTCAGGGTCCAGTACTGGGTTGACTGTTGGCTGGGGAGCCTTTGTTCTGGTGTATTTCTTGCACAATGTGTACTTTTTCAGAACATTAACTATATCCTGTTTGAGGTTAGGCCACCATACTATCTCTTTTAATGTGAGGTATAGGTTGTTAGCCTTTGTATGTCCTAGTAGGCGGTGATGTCTTAATATGGTGTCAACTCTTTGGGCAAGTGAGATGTAAGTGACATGTTTGTTGTTAATAATTTAGTATACAGTGCCATTTGATATATGGAAATATTTTTTGTTCCTTACTAATGTATTGTGGGTTAGTTGGTGTGTGGAGGGATCTTTTCCTTTTTGTTCTGTACTCAGTGTTATAAAGGTTGGGCCAGTCAGACACCAGGTGATTAGGATGATCCTCTCTAGGCTGACATAGCCTAGAGAGAGCATCAGCTGTGACCAGCTCTGCCTCTTTTTGTATTGGATGTCCAAATTGAACTGCTCTAGCAAGAAATTTCATTTGTCTTGTTGCTGTGCAAGTGCGTTCTGAGTTTTAAAATATATTAAGGATTTATGGTCAGTTTGTACTCAGACGTTTAAATGTCCTTCTAGATAACATCTCCATTTCTTGCATTTGTGATATAATGCTAGCAATTCCTTGTCATGTATTGGGTATCTCTGCTCAGTGTTGGTTAGTTTTATGCTTTCATTACATACTGACAGGAAGTCTTGCTGCCCTGGCTGGCAGATGCGCAGGACTGCGCCAATGGCGGTGTCACTGGCATTTAACTCAAGCTTGTAGCACCCATTGTTATTAGGGTATTGCAAGATTGGTGCTTCAATCAAAGCTTGCTTTAATAGTTGGAAATTCTTGTCACACTCTGGAGTCCAGATGAATTTCTTTTTGGCATTACCTTTGGTTAGGTCATTGATTGGTGTGGTGAGCTTTCCGCAGTCTTTGATGTATTTCCTTAGGTAAGCTACCATACCAAGAAAGCATCTAACTTGTTTCACAGAGGTGGGGCGTTGCATGTTATTTATGGCTTTTATTTTGTCTGTATCTGCTTTGATGCCACCGTCAGAGACAATGTGGCCCAAGAACATGAGTTCCTTTTCCATAAATTGGCACTTACTTGGTTTTGCATAAAGTTTGTGCTTTGCGAGTCAATTGAGTGTCTTGCAGACATGCGTGAGGTGTTCCTCTTTTGTTTTTGAGAATATGACAATATAATCAAGGTAGCATAATATATTTGAGAGCCATTTAGCGCTTGGTTCATCATAGTGACCTTTGTTGTGGGAGCGTTGGTCATCCCAAAGTTCATTACCCTACACTCCAAGGATCCAAATTGTGTACTAAACGCAGTATTTGGTATGTCCTTTTCCTTTACTTCAACTTGGTTGTAACCTGAGAGGTCAATTTTGGAGAAAAATTTGGCTCCTGAGAGTCTTGCAAACAGATCCTCTATAAGTGGAAGAGGGTATTCATTATTTACTTTGCTTGCCTTTAGTGCTCTGTAGTCAGTTACTAGACGCAGAGTGCCTTCCTTTTTCTTTACAAAAAACACTGCTGCCCCCACAGGGATTTAGACAGACAAATGAATCCTTTGGCTAGATTGTCCTCAATGTGGGCTTTAAGTGTTTGGGTCTTCATGGGGAGAGTCTGTAGAGGGGTGAAGGTTTGGGCATGGCTTCACATAGGTCAATGCCATGTTTGACCTCTTGTTTGGGTGATAACTCTGTGAGTTCTTCCTTGAATACATGAGTGTATTCATTTAGGAGTGCCACAAGTTCTGGGCATTGGATTTTAGTTGTTTGTATATTATTAAATTTGGAGTACCTCATTATTTGGAGGGTACCGTCTTTGGTTAGATGTTCAGAGTCATCTTGATTTATGACTTGGACAAATACTGTGTCTCTTAGAATGAGGTTGTTGGGTTCCTTGAGAATGTTGAAATTGACTCCATTGTGTTTTATTGTCATTGTTTTTGTTTTCCAACATACACTGGGGTTGACTCAGGTGAACCAGTCCATGCCTGCTACAATGTTGATGTTTATGTTGTTCATGACAAGTCCTTTGATGGACTTTTGTATGCCTTGGAGGTCAATTCTGAAGGGAGTTGTTTTGTCTTTGAGTAGAACCTTTTATTTGTCTGCCATTATGGTGTATTTGAAGTTGGATTTGACAACTGGTATTTTGTACTTGGTTAAGAATGGTTTGCTAACCATGGTGGGTTGTGCACCAGAGTCAAATAAAGTTTTATTGTATGTGATTTGTAAGTGCATGGGTAGACAAGAAGTTGTGAGCAATCTTTAATTTTTATGTTCATAAAAATGGAGGATTGCGGGACATGTGGGATGCAAGCAGCAAAGTTTGTGCCTTGGTACAGTTTCTTGTCAAGTTGGGGGGAGACAGGGGCACTTAAGCCTGTTCCCCCTCCTTGTTTCCCTATTTCTCTGTTTTGAGACCTTTGAGGTCAGAGAATGTGGGGTCAGATTCATAGTGGATTGCTATTTCAGCATTGTTTACTTCAGCAGTGTCCTCTTTCTTGGGACGGGAGCGGTTTGTGCTTTGGCTATGATTGCCATTGTTGCAATTGGAGTTGCTGTTGCTATGATTGGTGTTTGGCGTTTGTTGCCATTGGAGTTATCTTTGCCATTGCCGTTTGAGGAGCAATTGCTGTTGTGTGCAGCATATTTCATGTTTGCACGTTTTTCCATGTGCTTGGCTTCTGCAATGAGCGCGGGCATGGAGGAGTTGGCCTCTGGATGGATGAGGGCAGAAACAGAGGGTTTCATTCTGTTGATGAATGATGCTCTGGTATGTATGTTTTCAGCTTGTGCTGGGTTTTGGATTTTTCAGCATAATTCCTCAACTTATTGGCGTAAGCTGTGATAGTGGTCTTCTGAGGAAGATTGCTGAACTGTATTGCAATGTCTTGGAGGGATTTGGTGATGCGGAAATTATGTGTGATGTCTTCTTTGAACTCTTCCCAGTTGTCAAGCTGGTTGTCAGTTTGTGAGCCAACCCAGGTGGCAAACCAGTTAGCTGCAGCCTTGTACAGGCGCTTGCTGGCTTCCTGGACCCATTTCTCATGGGGGATGCAGCTGGTGCAGAGTTTAGCGGCTGAGTAGTCTAGCCAGTTAATGAAGTTTTCTTTGTTTTTACCAAAGAACTTATCAATACCAATGTATTTGGTGTTGGTAACTTCACCTGTGATAGGTGGTTGTGTGTTTGTTTGTGGTTGAAGAGAGCAAATATATTGAATAATTTTGGCGCATGCTTTGGGCATGACCAGACCTTTGAATACAGTGCATCCACTAGGTATATTTTTGTCAATGTTGTGGGTGTGGGAGTACGTTTTCTAGGTCTTCTGGGACGTGGCCTGGTTGAGTACGTGAGCAAAGGTGGGCGGGTTTTGGTCAGATGTTTTCTCTTTCATGGGTGTGATCAAAAAAACGTAGCTGCTATCAGTAATAAGGAGCGCCTTTTGGGGAAGCTTCAAATATGGAATTAGGAGAGAAGAGAATTATCTTTTATTGTATAATATTTTAGACTTATATAGATTGGGCTGTGGCAGAGATTTAGTTGGATTGAACCTAGGGGTTGATCATGTGCAGGATGGGTTTGGGCCACTGGATACTTGGATTGTCATGTGATATTGCTTGGTTACCATTCTCAGTATGTCAAATGGTATATTGGAAGGGCACCAAATTGGGCAATGGCTGGATTTTAAGTAGGTTGGCGGTAGCCAGAATGCTTGTACATCCAGACCCTTGATACTAGGATATAATTGAAGTTTAGAATAGTAATTATTATGTGGTACATATTGAGGTACTTGCAACCAGGAACTAATTAATGAGCAGTAATTGCATGCTTTATTCATTAGTTGCAGTGCATGAATTTGTTGATTCCAGGATACAATTTAGTTGTTGATTCATTGATCTGCATCTTGTGGCCACATTATTTTGTTGAAACTGTTCCTAAGAGCAATCAACTGCTGGCCCACAATATTTGGTTGAATCTGTTAATTAGTTAATATCCAGAAAACTTGACAGCCAACATGAGAGGGTGGTCTTTGTCACTGTAAGTTGAAGTACAGGCTCCAGTTGGAGTCTTCTTGGGAGGGAGACTACAGTCAGCATGAGTTGCAGGGTTGCAGCCATAGTGGACTTTGCAACCCCCATTGTGATTGCTATTTGCCCAAGGGACATAACCATCCCTTGGTTTTAACCATTTCCAGAGAAATTTCAGGGGTGATAAGTTTTCTTCTGTGTCTTGCAGGCTGATTGGCTAGGTGAGGGATATGCCTGTCTTGGGAGCCAAATGATGCCATCTGATTGGCTGCTTCTTAATTCATAATTCCCTTAGTGGTCCTCTGGCTTGATTGGCTGCTGTCTGATACCAGTGTAAAGATGGGATTTGGGTTAACAGCTGCCTGTGTCTGGCGCGCAAGCAGGATCATGCTGAATAAAGCAGGCTAGAGAACACACTCCTGTGTAGTGCTTGGTGAGGGGCCCGTGATTTGGGAGTTGATATAGATGAATGCTTCACTAATAGAAGACCTGGTGTAGCCCTGTATGGTTTTTTCAAGGCTTGGGGACAGATGTTTTACTTGGTGGTTGTTGTAATAAGGCATGATGGCTTTTTATTAAAAAGAAACCCAATAAGAGGATTGTATATGTTAGACAACCCTATTGTTAATTATGTCTAATTTGGTGAACATTCCGGTCTAACTTTTAGCTGTCTTAAAATAGATCTGGGATATTTTTTAGAGTACCCAGGATTCCCAAAAGGTTTGGAACAAGTCCACAATAGATCCTTAGACTTCCTGCTTGAGATGATCATTGGGTAGATTTATTTCAGATTCATTTCATCTTTATTTGATATTTGGTTCTTTGTTTTGATGGTCCTGCAATTTATTGTTTGTTAATTATTCCATGTTATCTATTGTTGGGAATTTTGACCAAGCAGTGATGCCAATTATGACAGAGCTTACAGATTAGGATTTCAGCAACCAACTACATAAATTAGCAGTATAAAAACAAATGATGCCAATTATGATAAGGCTGCGTATATGAATTAAAACTGCCAGACACCATAAATTGATAGTATAAAACAAATGTATATTGGACCAGAAGTAGTCTGCTGACTTGCACCACAACACCAGCCAATGATAAGCGCCGCTGCAGTGCCTAGCTAATACATGGTTTGCCGCAGTGCCACTTGGAAAAGCTACAGGCGCTGCCTAGTAATCAAATTGGGCGCCAAAGCGCCAAACTAATTATACAACAGGCGCTGCTGCACCAACTGAAAATTATTGCAAGTGCCACCTTGAAAATATTGTAGGCGCCAAAGCACTGCCTTACTTTTACATCAAGTGCTGCAGCGCTGGGTTTGATTCCCCATAATCTCAAATTCCCATATTGATTATATTATTAAGCATTGAACCTGAAGTATGTTCAGGATAGAAGGAAGTGATACTGAAGCAACTAAACTATTACATGTCAGCAAGGGCCACCTGTGCTGGGTGAAGATAAAAATATGCTATTGGTTGACATGCAATAAGCGCCAAACCTAGATTACAGATTATCCAAATTAGAGGCAGGTTAGAATGTCCTAGAAGACATTGCTAGCAGCCAGTGATTGACCTTTGAGAAGGTATAAGAAGAATTAATCAACTACAATAAAGTCATCTTTTAATCTGCAGTACTTCTGTGTGATCAGGAGCTATCCTCTGACAATAAACATGTTTCTATTTGATCCTGGCTCTTCTGATACAATACTACTCATATCCTCACAAATGACTGTATTCAAGAAAATACTTTGTGCCCTATAATATTAAATAATTGTGGTGCTGTAATGCAAAAAGCGCAACATCTATGATTTTCTAGACTTACAGGAAATACCAAACTGTACATCAGAATCCTGTATTTCTGATCCATGTATCCTGCATCTGTTTGATGTATTTGTCTTTAGTTGGTTGAGTTATCTGCACTAGGAATTCAAAATTTGTAAATCCAAATATGTCAAAAAATGTCAATCAAATGATTGATTTTTTAAAATGTTTTAGTTTGCACTCAGATGAGTTGACCACAAGTGTGATTCAAAATTTGGACCAAGGATTTGACGATCCCACATTTCTACCATTAGGTTCTGGATTTACAACCTTAAAATCATAAATAACATCTTTTAGCCAGATTTAATTGTTTAGAGTCATTGTATAGCTTGCTTGGATTTATTTTTATAAGTCTGCCAAAAGTTGTTTGGTAATATCATAAAGAAATAGGATGGGCATGCTAACAGGGCTCTTGTATTGAGGCTTAGGGTTGTTGTCAATTTCCTTGCAATTTTGGAAACTGGGAGCTCTGTTCTTCTCCACTAATCTTTGATTTCCAAGGCCCTTTTGACAGGAGTCCTGTTGAAGCTATTCAATAGTTTGGTATTTTTAGCAGCCTTCAAATAATAATACTGCATAGAATTTTTGTATTCAGGACAAGGATTTAGTCGATACCCAAGAGTGCTTAAGATCTGCAGTGTAGCTGGGCCATAAGGGGAGGTCGGCCACTGCCAACCAGGACTGAACATATCGAAAATCCCGTGACCTTTCCTTTGGCTTGCAATGATGACCTGGTCCTTTGTACTGATGTACATTTTCTTGTCAAGGTGGGTATATTTTATCTTTCTTTTGTCAGAGGTTTCAAGCTTTACTCGGGTTCCTTTAGATGTCCTGAAGTAAAGGGCTTCTTTGCGTTTTATAACTTTTGAAAATGCATGAAACAATCCCAGCCCTTTATATTTTTGTGATTTGTCAGGGGTTGGTGGACTTTCTTTGGCGTTGGGATATTTTCTTTTGCCCTGTAAGGCATAATCCAAGAAGGTTTTATTACTGTTCCCAATAGCAATGTATCTGTCAAAAATTGATAAAGGGACATCATTGTGGTATCCCTTGCCATTGGAGTATTTCTCATATCTTGCTTTTAAATGAGAATGGAATCCAAGTCCATGGTTCATTTCGTGAATTAAGATATCCATGTAGCTCTGCTGGGATTGATTAATCCTTTTAAGATAGTCATGCGGAAAATAGAAAGAAGTTTCAGCATTCATACTGATTTCAATATCAAACAAAGTATAATTGACATGTCCATTTCCCTTAAATTGCTTATGTAAGGCCTGGGGAGACAAATATGTCATATTCTCTCCTTGAACTGATAGATAGTTGGGTTTTCCATGTCCAATTGTTCTACCATTACAGATCCCTTTGCTTTGGCAAAAAGGCACAAAGTATATGAGAACCTTGATTGGTTTCAAAATTATAGCATTCTCTACAAAGCGAGCAGCCAAATGTAAAGCTTCCTTAACCTTTAAACATATTTTCTTCTCTGCGGCACATTTGAGATTCCAACTTATTTTGCTACCCTTTGCTTGGACATGTTCGTCCAATTGATACCCGCGACTTCCATTGTTTCCTGGGATAGAAGCAGAGTAGACAAGAGTAACCAAAAAGCAGAATATTGATAGATTCATCGCTTTTCAATCACAAGTTCTCATGTATTTAAGTTCGATGGGCTTGTCCTTTAAGCAATAATCAAGGCCCAATATTATCAGGATGGGACCCTAATTGTGCTCGGAGACAATAAGTTATACTTTGTTTTCTTACGGATTAGTTTTTAATTAATTTAGCTTTTTTTATTAAGCTTTTCCTTCTTCAGTTGGATATACTGGGGTTTTAAAAATTGACTGCTTATGCAGTTATAGAATTGGCTCAGCTGTGGGCTCTAAACTCAGTTTGATCTGATCTACGATTATTAAAGTATAAGGTACCTTATTTACACCATACATCACGAATAAATAAATTGTTTGATTATTCAAACTTAGCATATAATTATCCCTGGACAGAAATGTCAACTTTTAAGTAGGCCCCTGATTTTTACCACGATAGAATAAACTGCGTGCTTGGATTTTGCGTTTAATCCAATGCAAAGAAAGATCACAAGCTATTATAGCAATAAAAGTACAATGTAGGCTTTTACCACTTACTTCTAAAATATAGATTTTATTACAGGATTTCTACTGCTGTGCAAATCAGGAGCTCAATATAAATTGTACTTTGGAGAAAATTCTTACAATTTAACAATTGTGAAGCCTTAGCTTTCCCCTCAGATCTACTGTTAATTTCTCATGATTTTTTTTATAAAAACGGGGGATCTGAATAAAATTTTAGTTTAATCGAACTATTCCCCTAGAAGATAAAAAATTAATACACATATTTCCAAAATAGCTGGTACTACTTCACAATATGGGCTCAATAGCAAAACTATAGGTTTTGAAGTAAAAAACTTCAAATGTTAAATTTTTATTGAAAACAACAGATTGTTGAAATTGGTGGGCTGGTGGATTTAAAGGAGCCATAAAAATCTTTTCGAGCTTTGTTTAGAGCTTCAAAGCTCTTGTTTTTGGTGTGGATCCAAATCTGGTTTCAAAATTCCCCTTTTTATTCAGGCTTGGCACAGTAGTTTTAAAGCTATCTTGCTAAGCGAAAAATTCATCTGTAAGCGAAATCAATTCATCTTTAAACAAAACTAATGTATCTCAGAACAAAATATAAATGAACCCAAATCTATTCAAAATCAGTAGAAATCCATTCTTTAAATTTTATTTGCATCTGAAATGATTTTGTTTAAAGATGAGTTGATTTTGCTTACAGATGAGTTTTTTGCTTAGGGCTGTGCCTTTAAAACTACTTTAGTTTCATGTATATTTCTACTATGGTGTGTATTACACTTTTCACCAAAGCCTGTCATTAGTACTTCTGGTGATTTTAAACCAAATCTATTGTATTGGGTCCAAATTATTGGGGTTTAAACTTCCTGTGTGTTGTGAATGGGCATATTCATACTATTTAAATTTTGCCAGGATTGTTTCAAATCCTGGTGGCAACTCAAGCGACATTGCTTCTCCTTTTTTCCTTAAATATATGAGATTCCCTCAAAATAATCAAACCTGATTCCCCTTGGTTAGTAGCCACAAAAATCCTCATCTCACATATGCATGTGAAGAAGATCTTTATTACCTAATGTTTTGTGACTATCTTATAACATTTTAAGTTCTTATCTCATTTCCAATTAAAAGAAAAGTTCTCATAACTATTAGTCTTATGTGCTTTATGTAATTTGGTGCACCTTTACTAGCCCTTTCTAACAAAGACTATTATGTTATATTTCCCAAGGCCTTAAAGTAATCCCTTACTTATACCAAAAGACTAATCAAAGCCTTAGTAAAAATCCAATCCTAAAGTTAAGATATCACTCTTTGGTTATTTAGCCAAGCCTAAATAATCATGCAATAAATATATTAAATTGCTTATCAAGGGAGACCTGGAAGTAAACACCAGAAGTTATGTCTGAAATCTGAGCTGGGTGAAGCTTAAATTAAATATTGGCTGTTACCTGAGAGTTAATCTTAGAATGAAAAAGCAGGTACTATACCCCAGTCACATTGAATTGATGCTCCTGGTTCTTCCAGTGAAAGCAGATTGGCTTTGGGTGTTGTTGCCCTGCTCTCATCCTTTCTGGATATGATTTTGGTTGATTTTTTTCAAACATAAAATCTCTATTATGTGTTCTTCTTAGGAACTTTTGGTCTAGTGCTTGACAGTAGGTTAACTTGTTTAAAGTTATTTATGGGTAATATTTTAATCAAAATCAAATAAAACCCTCTATTGTTATTTTCTATAGTATCTGATATCAAGATTTCTTTACTATTATGGCTATTAAAATGATTGTGCCTGTTTTTGTACCTATATTATGTGTTTTGAGCTTCTAAATTTAGCCAGATTGGTCCCATCCTTTTTTATAGGATTTAATTTTTTTTAAACTTTACATGACCTTTAAAACCAGAAATTGAGCTCTGGCAATCATATCTGATATCAGTTTCAGATTGCACGGATCAGTTTGGACATACCAGAACTGGGATACTGCTTGAAACAGTTTTTAGGCGGGTCATCCTTGGCCATTATGGATTTGATATGTTTTTGTTTTTCTTCCATGTTTGGGTTTTGCATTTTAGCTGCAGCTTCAGTGCACCCTAATCAAAAATAGTGATCTTGATAGAAATTTGGATCAGTGTCTTATGTGCTTTATTTAATTTGACTATTGACACCTGTAAGGGATTTCAAACTCTACAGGTAAACTTGTCCATCACCCTCTAGGCTTAGCAGGCAGCCAAGATTCAGCCAGCAATCTGTATATCAATCTTGATAACAGTCACATATTGGCTCTACTGATAGATTCAGATAACTGGATCCTCTGATAATAGCCCATCATTCTGAATCTAATCTAGTTTGACAAAAAAATGCTTGATTTGCCAACCTTGTCTGAAACAAAGTCAGGACCCTAAGAAATGTCTGAATATTCCTGCAGGATGCACCACCGCTAAAGCCATACGCGTCTGGGAAAGATTCCAGAAATTCATCCTATTTAAAAGGACATATATCTGCCTCATGTCAGATCCTATACCCACTAAAATAATTAATTGGTTACTCAAGGTTGCATAAATCTTATAAAGGATGCTGCTGGGACCCTGTAATGGAATACAAGATGCAAGAGGCCCAGCAATTAATTGTTAACATATTCTAGCATGGCATGGATGCCTAACTCTAGGGGCTGAAACTAGGAGTCTGGGGAACAGATAGACTGTACAGTAAGAGCTAGAAGCGCCAGATGTTTTTTCTGGCAGGAGGCCTAAAATTCTATATGAGGAACACTTCTGATATAAAGTGGGCAGATAAATATACCCATTACAGTTAGAGGATACAAATCCTAAAGATATTGTATATTGCTACTGAGCTGCTGCTAGTAGTAAGAAGTATCTAATTATTGAAAAAAGCCTACCAATACTTTCAGGAAAAAAGGGTGTCATTTGCTTCTGGTACTTTGTTCTTTTGACTAAAAAGCCCATCCCATACTCTATCTCCTTTGTGCTGGCACCAAGCTGCCATTCTGCGTACCATAACTCTGATTGATAGCTAAGATATGTTGCCAAAAAATCTCTTATTGAAACATTATGAGCAATGAAACTAATAAAGATACTCTTCCCAGGATGAAAAATCTTGGCAATGCTTATATGCTATCAAATCTGTTCTTTACCTTTATATAGTTTTTTCACCAGACAGCATTTGTTTTTACTGAGCCAGCTTCTATTGGTATATCTCAACAACTCTTAAAATCAAAATATCAACATTTAAAATTAAATCTAAATGTAAGCAAGCAATATAATCTTAAAGGTAATTTATAATTAGGAAACATAAATATAATCAATTTCACTTAAAAGTCAGAACTACAAAAAAGCAAGTTTCTATACTGTAAATTCAGAACCTAAACATAAAAATGCGGGATTGTCAAATCCTTGGTCCAAATTTCAAATAACTTTTGCGGGCAACTCAGCTGAGTGAGAATTAAAATATTTAATAAAATCAACCATTTAATTTGACTTTTTTGTTTTATTTAAACTGGCAAATTTTGAATCCCTTGAGCAGATAACTCAACTAACAAAAGACAAAACCCACCAAACAAATGCAGGATACATGAATCAGAAATGCGGGATTCTAATGTAGGATTTGAGATTTCCTGCATTTCAAAGAATCATAGATATCATGTAAAACTTAACAAATCTGAAATTGCGGGATTGTCAAATCCAAGAACCAAATTTCAAATCATAATTGCGGTGAATTTGAAATAAATATAATTTATGGGTGTCTCAAAAAGGATGTTAAAGGATCTAGAGTGGATTTGTGCTGATTCTTTTAGGAATCATAGGCATTCTCAAAAATCACCCTATTCCAATTTAGAACAGCTAAAATTTAGATCATAATATTTACAAAAATAACATATATAACAATAAAATTGACTAAAATATACATTCCTCTTCTTTGGTTTAAAATTTTAATAAAAATTTATTATGTCTTCTTTCAATAATAACCAAGTCAACAAGCTGTTCCCTGGCCTTGACAAAATTATGCAGGGCTACACTTGGTCTCTTAACAGTGAAGCCTCTGTCTATAGCCACTCCCAACCCGCAGGCCCCTCCGCAAGCCCCACCCAGGAGTCTGTTCTTTCTCCTGCAACTTCCAGCATGACTCTGTTTTCCCACCATGCACAGGCAGCTGCCAACCCAAATCCCTTATCAGCAATGGCATCTGGAACCAGCCATTTTAGCCATGGGGTCACCCAGAGAGCCCAGGACCCCAAAACAGCCAATCAGATGGCATTGACCAGTTCCTATGATAAACACATCACTCCCCTAGCCAATCAGCCTGCAAGACGCAGAAGAAAAAAATTTCTCCAGAGATTGTTCTTGAAATGGTTGAAAAGCGAAGGAAGCTTATGTCCCTTGGGGAAATTGTGGCCGCAATGGGGTTTGCAAAGTCCACTGTGGCTGCAACCCTGCGAGCCCACGCCAACTGTGCCCCCCTACCAAGAAGATCCCAACTGGTGCCCGTACTTTGACCAAAGGTGACACAGCCCATCCCCTTATGATGGCCATTATGGAACGTGACCCACAGATGCCCCTGGTCCAGATACGTCTCCAGTTAGGATTCCACAGCATCTTTACCAATAAAAGAACAGTGAATTTGTGGATGCACA
Organism: Entomophthora muscae; assembly: GCA_014839935.2. Classification (NCBI taxonomy): domain Eukaryota; kingdom Fungi; phylum Entomophthoromycota; class Entomophthoromycetes; order Entomophthorales; family Entomophthoraceae; genus Entomophthora; species Entomophthora muscae. The sequence continues at coordinate 62,165 of QTSX02001516.1, read as the reverse complement.
GAGTTGTGGTTGCTGCTAGAATCTTGTCCAATCAAGTTTTCAGTAGCCCCATTTTGGTGGACACTGACCCCTACAATTCAACTATTATTAATTTTATCAAAGGGAGGGCAATGAGGGCCCATAATGACGTCATCTTCCTGTTGTATGCTAAGATATCTGCAAGTATCCAAGACTTTGGAGAGAAGTGTATCCTGTCTGACGTGTACAAGCGCAGCCCAATATTGTATTGGTTTGTCAGGGTTTTATTGGCAGTTTACCCATTGGGAATCAATTATTACTCAGCAATATTGAACACCACAGATGTGTATGCCTACCAGACGGAGCTCAAGGCCATGCTGGAGGAGTGGGCCACACAAAACACTGTGCACACAGTTGTACTGAGTGCAGAGATGGAGCAGCAGGAATAGACAACCCAAGAAATCAGGGCTGTGGGGCATACCTGCTGGTCCTACCCCCATCAACTACGCCAACATGCATCTTGCAGATGTATGTCTCTAAAATTTTGGTTCTTCCCTCAGGCGCTTAAAGCCTGCCACCTACAACAAACTATGCACCCAAGTTGATAAGAGATATGAGCTTTTCCCTTCTGCGTCTGTCCAGGACTTATTTGATATCATCATCTTCTATGCAAGTGATAGTGATAAGTCCATAAAGGACCCCTGTCTCCCCTCCACGCCAGTCCATCTGTTTTGTCAAGCCAGTATATGTGACAGAAGAAGAATTTGAGCAATTGAAGCAATCAGCTCTTGCTGCCCCTTCCCAGTCAACAAACCCTGCCTCCCCAACCCCCCATCAAGCCACCTTCCTTCCAACCCTGACTCCCAAACCACCACCCATTCCCTCACCACTATCTCTGATGCCGTCCCTTTCACAGGCGCAAATGAAGGCAATGTTCATTCCGCCTATTGCCTCCCCTTCCTGTCCTTTGATTAGTAAATAAATCTTTTCTTTGTGATAACTTATTAAAATTGATATCTCTCTTTCAATTCATAATTAATAATGTTTTCTTTTTACATTATCAACATTTCTCATAATTAATACAATGTTGTACATTTTAAAAATAGCTTAAAATTATGAGCAGACATATTTTTCATCATCATTAATAAATTAAAGACAATAAACGTAAATATTGCAATTAGACGTCAACTCTTGATATTTTGATATTATGTGCATAACTCAATGCATTTTTTTAATAAAATCCATTGTAAACTTGGCCTTTTCCATTATATTTATTAAAAAAGATTGTGTTTATATTAGAGAGCCATTAATGCTTAGTACAAAAATTGAAAATTAGTGCATTTTACATCCTGTATATTTACCTATTGGTAATAATTCTGTAAACTTTTTGGTTGGATTTTGAAAGGTAATAATAATGTAATGGGTTAACAAATTACTGTTTATTGTCTTTAATTAGCTGATTTTTTCTGTGGCAATTGTGCATTTTCTGATATTTACGCACTAGTATCCAATTGGTTGGCTTCACATCCAATTGGATACTAGTGCGTAAATATCAGAAAATGCACAATTGCCACAGAAAAAAATCAGCTAATTAAAGACAATAAACAGTAATTTGTTAACCCATTACATTATTATTACCTTTCAAAATCCAACCAAAAAGTTTACAGAATTATTACCAATAGGTAAATATACAGGATTTAAAATGCACTAATTTTCAATTTTTTTACTAAGCATTAATGGCTCTCTAATATAAACACAATCTGTTTTAATAAATATAATGGAAAAGGCCAAGTTTACAATGGATTTTATTAAAAAAATGCATTGAGTTATGCACATAATATCAAAATATCAAGAGTTGACGTCTAATTGCAATATTTACGTTTATTGTCTTTAATTTATTAATGATGATGAAAAATATGTCTGCGTTGAAGATAGTACTATAAAAACCAGTTTTTTATGGAATTCAAATGAAATGTCAACAATATATAACTTGATCAACAAATTAGAAGCACACCTGCAAAAGGTTGTTGAAATAGAAAGAAATATCAGGGAAATAGTGACAGGAAAGCTGGGTAACAAGGGCCAGTCACTAATCCAGTCAAAAGAAGATGCTCTGGATAAATTGGGAAATATTATAGATGAAAATAATAAAGAAGCATTACTTTATCTACAGGGAACAATTTTATCAAATATGAAGTTCAACAATGCAGCCTACAATTTGTGGGAGTTCTGGCAGGGGGCCAAAGGAAAAAAAAGATCAAACTAATTGAAGGAACTGAAATTCAAAAGGAAATTAACATCAACAAATAGGAAAACAATCAAATGGAAACAGACAAAAATGAAACACAATCAAGAAGCAGAAGCGCTTCAAGAGATACAGAAACTTTATCAAATGAAAACCAAGAAGAAACACAAGTTGCAAGAAAGATAAGAAAAATTCTTCCTAGAAAAATTAATGAAGAATATCCAATGCTCATGACGTTTGCCAAAGTGGCGCCTGTAGCTGAGGGGGCCACAGGGGAAACAATTAGTAAGTCTTTTTATGTTTTACTTATATTTATTTTAGTCATCACCAGGAGTGGGGATGAGGTCGTGGAAGTGGCAGCTTATACGCTGAGTTGGTTTTACGGGGGTTACCAGTCACTGGTGGCCCCTGTAAAGCAAATTAATAAAACCAAATAAATAAAATAATTCAACAGAATATGAATAATTATTTTAATATTGAAGCTCAAGATAGGGAATATTCACCACCTGCGGGGTGCTTGCCATGGATAAGGGAAGCATATGAACTAGAATCAAATATCAAAATCAAAGAAATGAATGAAATTTGCGGGGATATCAACCTGAACTTTGATGAATACATATACAAAAGCATTCAAAGATTCCCCTTCACTAACATCAACAAATATGAAAAGAATTTAATAAAAACCAACTTTCAAATAGGAAATAAATATTTGAAATCTGCAATTTTCAATGAAGTATTTAAGGCACTATCAAATAAAGTTGGGGATGCAGTCATTGTGAATAATTTTAAACCTTTATTGATATTGTTTGCCAAAGCCTGGGGGCTGATTCAAGCCAGGCACCCCCCCGGACCCTCTTCAAGTTCAATCAAACATCCTATTTTAATAGGTTAGTTCAAACTTTCAAAAAATTATGCATGTTCTTGGAAAAGTATACCTTGCAGAGAATCCACGTTGCGGTATACCTGGGAATCCTCCTACACTGCATATTAAAAACCAACGTCAAAAAGTTGGAAGATGTACCTATACAAATTGATATATGCCGTGTAGCCCTTGACCACCAGAAGACACCACAGGGATATAGGACAGTCAAGAACGTCCTGTATGACTCCTTTGCATTGGCAACGCTATACGGGTACTATGTGCCCCCCAAAAAAACCTACTAGTTGATTCACTCACCTGCCTGCCTTTTATCAAACAATCAACAACCACCGGGGTACAGGGTGACACCCCTCTAGCAATCACATACAGGGTTGTCCACCACATACAGAAGAGTATGTGGATCCAATTAGATGCATTAGCTGAAATTTTAATTTCAGGTATAATTCCCTGGAATAATCACATTCCCTTTGCAATTAGCATCCCCCAATAAATATTTTCCCCTTGCAAATTAAATTTTTTTACTTTTAATATTTTAATTTTTATTTTAAATTTTAGTATGTAAATAATAATATTAATATATCTAAATATATTACAAGACATTAGTTAAAGTTGCAACCACATCATATATAAAAAATGGTAGGATACACCATTTCAAAAACGGCATCTCAAAAAACGCCATCTCAAAATATGTCATCTCAAATTTTTGCTATCTCAATTTACTAGTAAAAACGCCATTTTGATTTACAGCATTTTGACTAAGAAAAAACAGTTTTAAAATTTTAGATTTTTTGAACTCCAAAAACTACCCAAAAAATTCAAAAAAATAAAAATTCAAAAAGCATTTCTAGGCTTGAAAAAGCCTCAGAATTCCAAATCTGCAATAAAAAATGGGGTCAATTAGTAGGAACATGACTGCGTAAAGCCCAAAAGTTAAAATAATCCCAAAAACAACCATTTTCATATATTTTAACTATAAACTATACTTTAAAATAAACATATATTTGTACCAAATACCAAATAAAATTAAAATAATGACAAAAGTAAAGGAAATAATAGAGAAGATAGAGTGGTGTTTATTGAGGAAGGATCATACATTTGTTGAAAGAGCAACTGAGATAGCTTGGAGATGCTCAATCTTGCTATCCTTGGGATAGTAGGCAAGGACAACCTTGCTAATCTCTGTATACTTTTTCACCACTTTGGTTTGCTTGGGGGGATCATCCTTGGTCTTAATGCCTGTTTTAAAGAGGCAGGCAGAGATGGCTTGTTGAGCCTTGAGATGCACCGTGGTTTTGTTGAACTTGGGCTTCTGAACCTGGACCCTTGTGGCAAATTGACTATGCCACCCTTCAAGAGAAGAGGTGGTCTTGAAAAGGCCATCCTTCACCTGCTTAAAGCAGTTCCACTGGATTGAGTCACCACCCTTTCTGATGTGGTGTGCTCCTTGAAACACTCCAACCCATTGAGTTTCAAAATACTCTATGAATGGAGCAAAGGCTGCCTGGTTGGCAATAATGTAGGGATGGCGGAGGAGGGCATCATAGAAGGCATTTGTCTCCTCCTTTTGCACAAGGGCAAGGGCAGCAAAGCAGTTGAACACGTCCTTTGCTTCCTTTGTGCCTTCAGTGTAGATCAGTTCATGAAGTGCAGAGCACTTTTGAAGGCGGCGGCAGAGTGCCTGCCAAAAGTGAAAGTAGCATCCCTGAGGGGAGCTCTTGAAGACTCTAATAAAAGCATTGGCCTGAGCCTGCTCAAAATATACTACCAGGTATTCATGATATGGAAGGCTTTCAGGCTTTTTCTTGATTGGGGTGGCTTCCTCTGACTGGGCCTTTTTCTTGCACCCTCTAGTCTCCTTTGGCTCCTTTTCAATAGTTGGGAGGATCTCATCCAACTTGGCGTTTAATATTGTTAGAGCCCGAACATAAGTTTCCTGCTTCTTATTTGGGAGGAAAAAGAAGACCAGGGGAAAAACAAGATTGCCAACCTGCCCATGGATATTCCAAAGCTGGCTAAAGAGCTTTGGGCAGGTTGAGAATGTTCCATCTGCAAGCCAGGTCTTGCATTTTAAAAGGTTGTGAAGATCCTGGGAGGTAGCAAAGCAGATTATCTGCTCTGGGGCATGTTGCCCATCATTGTGAAGGAGGAATATCTCTTCATGCTGTGAAAGCTTTTGCTCTTCAGTTAACACCAACTGGTCAATTGATGTAGCACTGACGCCTTCAGTGCTCAGAGCATATATCTGGTCAGTGAGATATCTCTGAAGTTTTGAGGCGCCACCAACAGTTGCCAGTTGGGTATCATTTAGATTAATGAGTGCATTGTTTACGACCTCAGTTGCAGTTTGGTCTTTGGTGGTTGGTATGACCTGGCAAAGAAACCAGTGGATCAGTTGATACAGTGGATCAAAGGGCTTGGCACAGTCATGCCCAATAGTCAGGGATTTAAAATGCGTAAACCCATAGGTGGTAAGTCTAGCTGGACAGCCAACATTATCACATTTGAAGTTATGCTTATGGATAGGCTTCTTCTTGTTGTTGCAGCTGAAGCTGTAGCCCTTGCGGACAAAGCCAGCACCCCCTTTCTTTGTCATAATTGGATAGCTGACAGGGTATGTGGCAGGCACAGCAAATGTGCCATTTCTGTTGCATACATTGTGGATTGAGTTAAGATCCCAGAGCTCAATTGGCTCATCTGCAGGAGCACCAGGCTCAGGCTACTGCTCTTCTTCATCCTCAGGCTCTGAAGTGGGGCCAGAATGGCAATTGAAGTTGAACAACTTCTCTTGAGGGTCTGATGGGGAGTAAAAAAAAGGAGAATGGGGAGGGGTTGGGCTTGTTTCCTCAGGCTCTGGTGAGGGCGTAGGTGTCTTGGGAGGAGCTTTACCCTTAGCAGGCTGATTTTTAGGAGTAGTTTTAGCCTTTTTGGCCTTTGGAGGAGTGGTCTTGAACTTTGAGGACTTGGAGGCCTTGGACGCAGCTTTGTTGATGGACTTGGGATGCATCTAAAAGTGAATTAGTATCAAAATATGAGCATTTTGGGGTTGTTTTTAAAGAGAAAAACAAGAATGTTTTTAATATGAAAGTATCAATTTTTTACATAGAATTGTAGAGGAGATTAAATAATATATACTATCAAATTTCAATGTTTTTTTATTTTGAAAAAATAATTTTTTTATTAGTAACACAAGTAGGCAAAACTTGCTCTTGAGCTGGCGTTTTTGAAGTGATGTAATTGAGGTGCCGTAGCTCAAAAACACTATGTTTTTGACCATTTTTTATATTAAATTAACAAATTTACAGTGAAGCTACCTCAACTGGGCCAAAGAGTAAAACTTGAATTTCTCAAAAACTAGCTTCCACAACTGGGATTAAAAAGTATCCAGTTGTTTAGAGGAGATGAAAAAATATATATTTGCAAATTTTCATATGTTTTCTTACATTTTTTATTAATGTTGGTTTTGACGTGAAACTATACTTTTGAAAAGTAGAAAGCAAGAATTGCGGTGGGGGAATCAATATAGCGTAGCCTGGCGTCATATGTAATTTTCCCTTATTTTACCAATCCATTGTGTGCATCAAATCAATTGGGTGATGTGAAACTCGGTGGAATTCAAAGTGACGTAAATTGAAATGGCGTAATCACCCTCTTCCGTATTAAAATCACTATTGAAATATTTTATTGATGAAACCCTTATCAACGTATCCATGTATAATAAAGTTATAAATTACATATAACAAAACTGGTTTTTTTTACCCAGCAATGACAATCACTAGAATGACTATCATAGTGGCGTCTTTTTAGGTTGTTCCTTTTATAAGCGTCTTAGATTAATACTATAGGAACATCTTCTGGCATTATATCACAGGCTTTATTTTAGTTTGGGTATCAGCTTATTTTAGTTTAAGATAGATGGCGTAATTTGAAATGACGTAAAGTTGAGATGGCGTAAACACGCCCCACACTAAGTGTTTTCATATGTAAATAAAGTTAGCAAAATAAGATTTAATTAATCTGACTTGAAGTGACGGAATCAAGATAGCGTAAATTTGAGATGCTGTATTATAAAAGTATATGTAATTTTTAACTATTTTTTTTTGTGATTCAAAATCACTAATGCAAAAAACGCCATCTCAAATTTAATTTGAGATGGCGTTTTTTGAGATGCTGTTTTTGAAATGGTGTGTTGTACCTTAAAAATAAGTTAAAATGGTTTTATTTACTAGCTTGTCATATACGGGTTTATTTATCACATAGATAAACATTGAGAATTGAATTTATTTGTATCATGCGGCCCGCTCCACTATTGTTCTAAAAATGATTGTTTAGAACTCTAATTACCTTTCCCTTGTAATGTGATTTGATAAACATATTTAATATACTCTTACCTGTGTCTTAAGTACTAATTAGTAAGCAATAGATAAAAATCATTGGCCTCTGTGTTGTGTGGCTATAGTGGCACTGAAATAACAAGGGTCAGATGATGACATGCAAGGTCTGATTTGTGGCTTAAAAAAGCCAAAGTACCATCAACAATTCACAATTATTTAAATAAACTAATTTATTTCTATCTTTTTTTAATTTATTCATTTGTTAGCGCAAAAGCCAATAATAATATTAAGTGCATTATAATAAAAATATTTGTCCTCCTACCTAGTATAATTAATTTTACTTACCTTTTCTACATATTCTTATATGTCTATAATACATTCAAATGTCATATTATTATAAATAAATAATAATAATTGAGACATAATAAAAACAAATTAAATAAAATTAAAACTAAATAAAACCCAGAGCACCCATTTATCTGGTTGGCTTGGAGGCCAGGGCTTTTGGGAGGAAGGATTCCGAGTGCTCATAGAAAGCTGCCACCACATCAGGTGGCATTGCAAACTGGCTGATCTTGAGAATGTTGAAGAGATCCTCTGTGTCATGAGGGAGGCCTTGTTTCACCTTATTCTTGATCCAACCAAACAGCTTCTTGATTGGATTTAGAAATGGAGAATAAGGCAGAAGGAAGAGGAGTCTCATTGGGCAGTCTGCAAGGCAGTGGCTGGCAGAATGGCTGTTTTTGTCAATGGGGGGAATTTGGACACAACCAGATCCACTTTGTGGAGCCCAACATTATCAAGCACAACAAAGTTGGTTGTGCTGCTGTAATTTATCTGAATGTACTCCTTGACGTCTTGGAGAAAATTGAGAAAGGTCCTGCTGTTATAGGAGCCTTTAATCATCTGATACTGGTCCAATCTGCAAGGACCAAGAAGCGCAACCATAAATAGGTCTGGGAACAGAAAGCTGCATGATGGGCTACGCCGTCCTTGGACCACTTCTCAACCCACCCATGCCTAGACCTGAGTGAGGAGGAAAACAACAATTTGGAAATATAGAATAACTGGACTTTCCCAGTCTCCTTTAGTGCCAGATATGTCTTGGCATAATTGTGTCAATCTTTGATGGTCTTTTCACTGTTCCTATTGTACAGAGAAACTCTGAGCACCTTCCCCAAGAAGCCCAAATCAACCATTGCTTTGTAAACAAGGATTTTAGAAACAGAAAGCCTGAACTCTGTGGCAAACATTGATTGGACAGCAAGTGTGTCCAGGTGGCAATCCTTGGCTACTCACTGCTTGATTGCATCAATATGAACAGGCTGAAGGAGTTTTGGCTGCCGCTTAGCCTTGGTGGATTTGGCAATTTGCCCGGTGTTGCCATACTTGGTGTTGATGTCGGCAATGTACCTGGCTGTGACACCAAATTGGGACGCAATATCCCAAACCGCCATTCCCCCGTTTAAGCAGTTGAGGATAGCTTCACACTCACTATCAGTCAACAACACCGGCCCTTGGCAGGTGCCACGGCATCCTGGCTGGCTCAACACAGGGGATGGAGACCTTTGTGTAGAAGGTGGGATCATTATTACTTGCAGTGGCGCTGTCAATGGTGGCATAAGACACAGGCACAGATGGCTTCTCAGTTGTGGCCAATGGCTGATAGGAGGTATCAAAAACGCAGGGGCAGGAAGTAGCAACTCTTGGGTCAAGAGTGTGGGGCCAGGTGACAACTGGGTAAACAGTGGAGGTGTAAGTAACCTCAGTGTTCCCAGTGACCCTGGTGTAGGAGACTTTGGTAGCAGGCCTTGAAAGAGGCTTCTGTCTGGGATTCAGGCTGGTTGATTGGGCTTGGGATGCAGGAGGTGGTTGGCTGGTGCTGACACCTTGGGAGGCCTGTGTATTGGTATGACTCCCCTTGAGTTGGGTTCTGGGTCTGCTCTTGGACCCTCTGGGATGCCCTTGTGGACAGGCTGCCCTGTGGGCTGGTGCAGGAGCTGGTTGGGAATGTGATTGATGGTCCATAAAAATAAAATAAAAAATATATTTTAGATTAAATATGTATTTATTTGGATGTATTGGTTTAGTTGTGGGTAGTTATTTTCTCTTGAGCTAGCCTTGAATAGTAGCAGAGTTTCTATATCTGTGATTTGAAGTGAATAATATTGTATACTTTCTGGGTTTGGATGATTTTAAAGTTTAATCACTTTTTATGTCTAAAAATGGGTATTGAGATTGAATTTTTAGTTTGATTTTAGTTTTGTTGGAGCTTCCTGATTTGGGTTGGTGTTTCCTAGTGTGCTTACTGTACATTAAATTTGGATTCCAGTTCCTGCAATTAATATCTGAGTTTACTAGTGGCATTCAAAAGTGATTTGAAATTTGGTTCATGGATTTGACAATCCTGTAATTTCAAAAAACATAGTAAACTTAATGAAAATTGTTGATGGATTTGAATGCTTCAAATCTGATTCCAGGTAATTCATTTTGTCCATTGGAAATGTGCTGTTTGACTTGAAATTTGCAAAGTTTCTATGAGTTCCTGCTGTTGCAGTGAACACATTCAAACAACCATTATTCAAAATCCGCAAATCCCTGAATTTCCCCTTAAATAGTTGAACCATGCAAATAAACCTTTATCTCTTGGTTGATTAATTACTACCAATTTTACATATTTTTGTTCACCACAACAAAATTTTGAAGTTCATTATTTCACCAAACTTGTATTGCTGTTTTTTGTTGCCTCTGTGCCTGTTGTTGTTGCAATGTCTGCTTCTGCACCCCCAATTCTGCCGTTAACTCCCCTGCTTGGGCCCCTGTTGCCTCTACCCTTGCTGTTCCCCCCATTACCCTTTCTGTTGGTGACCCCTTGTCTAAGTTCTTGGTTGCTCAGCAACTCCCTTGCTTTGAAGAGAATGGGTATACAGCTTGGCTGTATACTTTTGAGGATTATGCTGAACAATTCAAGCTCTCTGATGAGGACCGCCTCCATGAAGTCAGCTGTTTCCTCCTGGGCAAAGCCCATGTTTGGCACCAAGACGTCCAGGTCTCCATCTGGGCCAACTGGAAAGCCCAAGCTGAGCTCCGCTTTGCCAAACATGAACCTGATGCTATTCACCAGTTGGTCCTGTTGAAGATGGTGCACTTTAAATCCTTGCGCAAATTTTCAAATACATTCCAAAAAACCACCAACAATGCTTTGAAGCAACACCTCAGAAACAACAGCTCCTCTGATTGCAAGACCACTGTTGAGAATTTCCACAGTCTTGTCTCCATCTGCACATTTGTGAACGCCCTTACCCACTCTTACTCTGCCATGGTTCAGGCTGCTAAACCTAATTTTTTAGAGGAAGCAATTGCCTTGGTCCGTGACAAGTACAACATTTGGGTAGAACAAGCCACAGATGAGCACGCCAAGGAAAATTCTGAATGGAATCCCTTTGCATCAGTTTGCAAACAAAATAAATCTGAGGAAATTGCCCAGGAGGTCAAGCCCCACCTGGAAGACTTGAACCGCCGCTTTGACGCCATGTTCATGGCGCAGGAGCAAGGACGCCAGCCCAACCCCCCTCTCCCTGCACCTTCCAAAGAGATTGTAACCGCCTGTATAACCCCCGCTGCTACAATTGCTCTGAGGTGGGGCACATCTTCAAAGACTGCACCGCGCCCTGCTCCATCTGTAAGGAGCCCTCCCACTCTAACTTCATCTGTGAGTTTAACCCCATTAATCATGACCGCAAGCCTCAAGGGTTGATGATGGCTGAACAAAACTTTGAAGCTGGGAAACGTGCCCTTTCCTCCTCTGTCACCCCTCAGCCTTTGAATAAAAAATCAAACCTTGAGTACATTGTTGACCCCAATGGCCCCAGTTTCTCATTTACTTTAATCTGCAAACGCCAAGTTTGCTCCCAAGGCCCCTCCTCAGGTTACAAACTTACACCCCCACTATGAAGTGTATGGACCGCAAGGACACACCATCCCCATCTGTGTTCCTTCCCCACATCCATGATGAAACTGATGAGGATTTGGAAAACCCCAGCAACCCAGATCCACCCCGTGAGCCACCTTCCTCTCCCTTGCCACCCTGCATGTACGGGCGCGACAGCAAGTGGAACCCTTATCATCCTAATAGATTTTTCAGCTTAGAAAATGATGATGTATTCAAACACAAAGATCATTACCTGTGCTTACCTGATCTCAATAAATACCTCACGTTTGAAGACAACCCATGTTACAACATTGTAACCATGGAGTCCGTCCCCAAATCCCTGTGCATCAACAACAGGTTTTCTGACTTACCTTCTGGTACGCCCTCCCTAGAGGCGTCCCCCACAGGCGTGGCAGCCTGGGGACACAGGGCCACCGGCCAGGAAGGCAAAGACAAAGGGCCAGCAGCTTTTGGGAGCCATCATTGCAGCTACCCTGGCCAAATGGGCCCTGCAATGGTGTCCCAGGGGAATTCCCCTGGGTTCAGACCAATCAGGGCCCTTAATACTGTTGAGGTGGACAGGCAGGGCTTATCAGCAGACCCTGCTGATTTGGAGGAGCCAATTAGATCTGCTTGTGGCAGCAAATTTAATGTGCATTCAGCATCATACAATGTTTTTATTAGCAACCAGCCAATCACATCACGGCCTGTCAGGATGCCAAGGGACCAGCCGCATTGTCCAACTCTTGCAATTTGAACCAACCAATCAAATTGCTTCCTCCCAGGATGCCAGGGAACAGCATGCATTGTACAACCCATGCAGTTTAGCCCAGCCAATCACCTCCTCTGGCGCTACATGCAACTCTACGCATATGGCTCCAAGTGAGTCTTCCAATTTAGACAAGCCAATCACACCTGGCAATGCTATAGAAGTTGACTCAGCCAATATATTGACCAATAATTGCAATTTAGACGGACCAATCACACACAACAACGCTATGGAAACTGCCTCACCCAATGTGTTGTACATGAATTGCAATTTAAATGAACCAATCAGACCTCGCAACACCATGGAAACTGATACACCCAATGTATTGTCAAATAGCTGTAATTCAGATGAGCCAATCAGATCTGGCGCAGCTGGTACAAATTATACCCATACTGACCAAGCTGGTTGTCCTATCCCAAGCCAACCAATTAGATCCTGCATCGCCAGGGAAGCTGATATATCCAATATATTGCAATATAATTGTAATTCAGATGAGCCAATCAGATCCAGTGCATCAGGTGCAAATCATATTCATACTACTCCAAGCCAACCAATCAGGTATAAAAAGGACCACAACTGGCCAAACCAGTTTTCATCCGACTCTTCTTTGCCTATGGATAATTTCCACACTCCACCAGAATGGTTTGATCCATCCTGGGTGGCAATCAACCAGCCTAAATTGGATGGTAAGTCCCAGGTAACCTCAGATGCAAAGTGTGCCTCTCCCAAGCCTGGTAAGAAGCACCGTGACACCACCCAATCAGATGGGCCAAAAGAGAGACCTGGCCTCTCAGCAGTGAAGATCATGCGCCAGATGATGATGACCGTCTCCCTCGAAGACCTGTGCACTGAAAGCCCCAAGTTCCGCCAGAAGATGCACCAGGCCATATCAGCGCTACGCCCAGGAAAGTACAAAGCCCTCTTCCTGACAGGCACAGGCGCTCTGAGAACCACAGGTACTGTAAACGGCGTACATACATCTATAATCTTGGACAGTGGCGCTTATAGCAACATTATCTCCAAGATGTTCCTGGAATCCCTGCCTTGGCCAGAGGTAACCTCATCTGATGTCAGCTTCATCCTTGCCAATGGGAGCTGCAAGACTGCTCTTGGAAAGGCCATCAGGTTGTGCTTGTGGTTAGGTGGTGTCTTTAGCGTCATTGAAGCTGCCATCTTTGACCATAACCAGTACACCCTGCTCCTTGGCTGCAAGACAATGAGCAACCTGAGCGTGACAACCCAGTTTGCCAACAACGGCTAGACTGTTGAGCACAATAATGAATTAATTGATCTCAAGGTAACATTTGACAGTACTACTGGCCCTTCCTTCCTTTGCAAGCCTTTAGCTGCCCAGATCAAGGACAACACCTGGTTGAACAACGTCCAGCAAGACCAGCTCTGGGAGGTGATACTGCGTACAACTCCCTCATTGTCTTGGACTACAATGACCTGCCTGAAGCACCTGGATTCTGCCACAAGAGTGATACTGATAACGCCAAGCCTGTAGCTTCCCGGTTTTACCGCCCTCCCCAGTCCAAGGAGGAGTTTGTACGCACCAAAATCCTCAAGCTGCTGAAACAGGGTATGATCCGCCCCAGAAAGTCTCCATGGGCTTCCCCCATTGTGGTTGTACCCAAGAAGGGCAACAAACTCTGCATGTGTGTCAACTACATCCTGCTGAACAAGTTGACAATCTCTGACCACTACCCCACATCTCTGATATCTTAGCCTCCTTTGGTGGTTCATAGTGGTTCTCAAACATTGACCTTTTCAGCAGGTCCCACCAGATCCTTGTTGAAGAAGCCGACCAGCCAAAGACTGCCTTTGTCACAAAATGGGGACAGTATGAGTACATCCACATACCTTTTGGGTTGAAAGGCGCCCCTTGTACCTTCCAGTGCATTATGAATGGTGTCTTTGAAGGTCTTATTTTGTGATTTTGTTGCTGCCTATTTAGATGATATAACTATCTACTCTAAGACATTTGATGAGCATCTGCAACACCTGAAGCTATGCCTGGACTGTATCAAGAGCGCCAACTTTAGCGTGAATGCCAAGAAGTCCATCCTGGCTGTTCAGCAATTGAAACTCCTGGGACACATGGCTGACGCCTTTGGAAAACACCCTGATCCTGACAAGTGCGATGCAATCACAAACTGGCCCACACCTACCAGCGCCAACCAGATGTCATCATTTCTTGGGTTGGTAGGGTACTACCATCAGTTCATAGAAGACTATAGTGAGTTGGCTGCCCTCCTCTTCAATCTGACACACAAGAAGAAGCCATTCAAGTGGGACTCCTGAGGATGATGCTTTCAAGGTTCTTATGGCTGCCATCACTTCTGATGCAGTCCTTGCTTACCCTGATTTCATTTGCAAGCTCCACATTTTCTCAGATGCCTGTACCAATGCAGTGAGTTTGGTACTATGCCAGGAAATAAACAAAGTTTTTAGACCCATCAAATTTATGTCTAAAAAGTTTATACCTGCTGAGTACAACTATGCTATATATGACAAAGAGGTCCTGGCGGTAATCAAGGCTCTTGAGAAGTTTTGCTATTATGTGCTTGGTCATCCCCTGGTCATTCATACTGATAACTGGGCCGTCAAGTTCATCACCAATGCATCTCTCCCTTGCAGTTGCTGCATGTGCTGGCTCTTGGAACTTATGGAGTATGACTTTGAGATTGTGCATGTTCCTGGAAAGCTGAATTCTGTAGCAGATGGCCTGTCTCGCCAGTTCTGTTTGTTGGTTGAACAGTTGACTTATGAGCCCCCATCTGGCCCAGTTCAAGGACATGGCCTGACTGCGCACATCACTTGTCACTGAAGCTGATCTGTTCAAGTTCTTTGTCTACTCAACCAAGTACACTGTGATAGGCAACACATTGTTTAAAAAGACGGATAATGGGCTCCAGGTGATCCCATCCAAGGAGGACAGAGAGAGTATCTTGATGGAAGCACACAATGGCGCTGGACACTTTGGCCGGGATGCTACCCTAGCACACCTCAAAGAGACCTACTGGTGGCCAGGGATGTATACAGATACTTATAACCACACCCGCAGCTGCATGAATTGCCAATGGTTCAGTAAGAAGATTGTGCACACCAATCCCGTGGAAACTATTGTAGTTGACAAGATATTTGAACTTTGGGTTATTGACTTTGTTGGGCCCCTACCTCCTTCAAAATCTGGAAAAGCTTACATCCTGGTTGCTATCAAGTACCTCTCTTGTTGGCCTGTTGCTCAGGCTTGCAACAATAACTCGGCCATGACTGCAGCTTCTTTCATCTATAACAGCATTGTGACCCAGTTTGGCCCTCCAGCTACATTGTTATCTGATCAAGGATCCCACTTCAGAAATTGCATGGTAGCTTATCTGACAAATAAGGTGAATACGGTCCACAAGTTTTCCACTGCGTAAAACCCTTGTTGTAATGGCCTCACTGAGAGATTCAACCGCACATTGGTAGAAAGCCTTGAGAAGACCACCAAGTTCCAGCCATATACTTGGGAAGTCATGTTACCCTCAGTCCTCTGGAACTATTGTACCAAGGTCCACATCACTATCAAGATGACACCATTTGAAGCCATGTTTGGAACTAAACCCAACCAAGCACACGTCCTCAAGAAGGTGAACCAACACTGGGACTCAAAAGACTGCAAGCAAACCCACCACCAAGCCAAGAAGATGTTGCAACTAAACCAATGAGAGTTAGTACTTGGAATTGGGGAAGACAACAGTCCAATAGGAAAGGACAAAATATTAAGAATAAGGTATTGTTTATTGTAGGATATTGTGATTAATATACTAAATGGGGAAGCCACAAGGCCACAAGGGGGTGGCATAGTGGGGAGTTCCATGTAGGGTTTGGAGCCAAGGAATAACTTATGCAGGGATCAGCAGGTTGAATTGGCAACGCTCCTAATTAGGATGAAGTACCTGCCATTCAACATTGCCATCAGATTAATTCATAACGTTAAATGTGTCAAGGGGCAACTCATCAAGCGCCCCCCTGTATATTGTAAGATACATTAGCAGGCAAGGCTGGAAACTCGGTTGCAACACCCCCCTTGCTCCCTGCTTGTTGTCAGACACCAGGACTGGAGTCTGCAGAAGGTTTGGAAAGGTCCACACAAACAACTTTTGTGTGGGGATGGCACGGCAGGGACGCAAGCAATTGTGTGAAGTTTCTTGGTGTTTTCCTGGGCATCCTCAAGTTGTTAGGTGTGGTTGTCATAGACAGCAGCTACCTTGAAGGGCCCTAGGTGGTTGGAATCTATTTTGGCAGAATTGGGATTGAGGGTGTAGACAGGGTCACCTATGGCATATCTAGCTTCAAGGTGTTTTGTCCCTCCTGCAATCCGCTTGTGTTCAAACTCTCGGGCTTTGGCACGCCGTTGGTCTAGGGAGGGAGTTGGCACTAAGGGGGGCTTGTTGGGAACCTTGTACTGTAGTTTCACCTGTTCAACCCCTGTCAGACTGTCAGGTGCTCCAAAGGCCAGGGTGTAAAGGCTGAACCCAGTGCCTTTGTTGATTCTTGCTTGCAGGATCAGTAGGGCAGTGGGAAGATGTTCAGTCCACACAGTGTTAGGGTGCTCTTGTGAGAGCTTGGCAATCAGTTGAACCAGGGAGCCATTTAGACGTTCCACGCGTCCGTTGGCTTGCAGATGGTAGGGGGTTGTGACTATATGTTGGAGCGCGTTCTTGACGCAGTATGCCTTCATAACGTGTCCAACAAGTTTGGGCCCGCCATCTGTGATGAGACGCTTGGGTCGCCCAAAGCAAGCCACAATTTCCTTGCCAATAAAGCAAGTAACGGTGGTGGCGGTGTGGTTGGTTGTGGCCCAGGCCACTGGCCAACAAGTGAAGTAGTTGATAGTGATGATAATATACTTCTTACACAGTCTGTCTTTGGGAAGCAGTCCCACAATGTTGAGGGCCCACTGTTCAAAGGGTTTCATAGCCTTGATGGGCAGGACAGACTTGGGAGGTGCAGGTTTGGACGTATTCTTTTCACACAACACACACGTCTCAAGGAGATCCAAGATGTCTTGGCGCATGCGCGGCTACCAGACCTTATGTTTCATAATCTCACAGAGGTTACTCCCTCTGATGTGACCCAAGGTTTGGTGGTAGTGTAAGATGGTGTCCCCTTGTTGTGTGGTGGGAATGTACGGCGTCTTTTCATCTGTCTCTTCCCAACGGCAGTTGTTTCCAGCTTTGGTGGTTAACTGACTCTCGTTGTCCTTCAGTTTGGAGATGTTGACCAAGTTAAGGCCCTTGTAGCGGGTTGCCTCAGGGCGCAGGTAGAGCATGGGCCAGTCTGGGTCCAAACCGTTGTCCCAAGTGATGGACACTACGTAGAGTCGTGAAAGAGCGTCGGCTGTGACAAGTTCCTTTCCAGGCTTATATTTGATGTGTAACTGATAGGGGGATAGACGCTCAACCCATACTGCTTGGCGGCGTGTCAAATGGGACTGTGTGTTGAAGTACTGGAGTGACTTGTGGTCTGTCAGAATGCGGGGTGGGAAGGTTGCACCTTCCAAGTAACAATGCTACTTCTCAACGCAGTGTACAATGGCTGCCAGCTCCTTGTCGTGAATGAGATAATGTTGTTCTGAGTCAGTGAGCTTCTTGGACTCATATGCTACAGGGAGGAAGATGCCATTGTCAGTTTCTACCCTTAGCACGCCCCCTATGGCCCTGTCAGAGGCGTCAGTCTCAAGTTTGTACTGTTGGTTTTGGTTGGGAAACTGCAGTACTGGTGCTGTTGTGAGCCTTTTTTTCAACGTCTCAAAGGCTTGATCTCTGGCGGGAGTCCAATGGAAGCGCTTTTTGGTATTGAGAAGCTTGGTGAGAGGTGCAATTAGTTCCCCGCAATTGGGGATGAACTTGCGTACATAGGCAACCATGCCCAAGAATGTCCGCACCTGGCCCACATCAGTGGGGGTGGCATGCTAGTGATTGCCTTGATTTTGGCAGGGTTGGGCCTTATCCCTTGGGCAGAGATGGTGTGCCCAAGGAATATCAACTCCGACTTGAGAAACTCACATTTGGAGGGTTTAGCTTTTAGCTGATTTTCCCAAAGGACGTTGAGGACAGCACGGAGGTGTTGGAGGTGCGTGGTTTGATCTTGACTGATAACAATAATGTTGTCAAGGTACACCACCACACACTTTCCAATAAATTCCTCAAAGGCTTTGTTCATCAACAGGGCAAAGGTGGAGGGAGCGTTGGTCATTCTGAAGTTCATGACACAACACTCAAACAACCCGTAGCGTGTGGGGAAGGCAGTTTTTGCCTCATCCCCTGGTGCAATGCAGACCTGGTTGTACCCCACAGTGAGATTGATCTTGCTAAAGACCTTTGCGCCTGCAAGTGTATCAAACAGGTTGTCAATCAGCGGCAGGGGGTATTTATTTTTAACTGTCACCTCATTTAGGGCGTGGTAGTCTGTGACCAGGCAAAGGGACCCGTCCTTCTCAGCTACAAAGAAGACCGCCGCCCCATATGGAGAGAGCGAGGGGTGAATGAAGCCCTTATCAAGCACGTCCACAAGGTGCTGACAAAGGGTTTCATCTTCCTTTGGTGTGAGACGGTATAATAGTTGTGCTTTAGGTAACAATCCTTGAAGTTGTACAGCATGCTGGATCTCCCAGGGTGGAGGTAGTTGTTTGAGTGTTTCACTGAATACGTCCTTGTACTCCTCGAGGAGTGCAGCTAGCGCTGGTGGTGGTGATGTTGACAAGGGAGGGACTGCAGATGGTTCTGCACAGATAACGTCAACTGAACATTGATTAAAGTCTAGTCTCCCCCCTTGAAATCATATGAGCCTGTTTCCGTCATTCTGACAAACACAGTGTCATGTAGTAGTTTGTTCATTTCCATGGGGTAGATCTGGAACCCCACCCCGTTTCTATTGAGGGTGATGACAGATGTATCCCAGTCAATGTAGGGGTGATTATGTCAGAGCCAGTTGAGGCCAGCAATTATGTCGTGGCTGAGGTCTGCCATGATCAGCCCAGAGAGCTTAATCTGGATGTTTCCCATCCTTACGGAGAAGGGCACTGTCTTGTGGGTGATGGCAATTCTGCGGGAATCAGCTACATGTATTGCTTTGAATCTGCTGGGTACTCAATCTAATTGCTGGGAGTCAGCAAACGCTTGATCTATCATGGTTTGATTGGCCCTGGTATCTACCAGTCTCTTGTGGGTGTTTCCACAGAAACAGAAGTGTTGTAACTGTGCTGTTTTAGCAGAGTTACACAGGGAAAATATTTAGGGGATAGATAATAATCTTTATTGTGAGATAGTGATTATTTAGCTATTGTGAATCAATGGATAGAAGGAATATGATTGGTGATCACACGGCTGGATGGAAGAGGGGGTGGCTTGATCCTGTTAATGAGTCAAGCGCCAAATTGAGGTATCCACCGTGAGGGATCATCATTTGTTCATGTTGATTGATTTGGTAATCCAAGTTGACTTCCGGGTCTGGCTTCAAGTGACCGGGTAATTGGATTTCAGGTCACAAACCCGCTTGGTTGGAACCTTGCTGGCAGGTCAAGCCTGCGGTTTCAACAGAAGGGATAGGACAAGTGTGTTACTTTATTTGAGGAGTGTACGGCTTGCAACACGGGGTCATCACTAGGGACCTGAAAGACGTCCAGAGTTTCAACCTTGTGAAGATTGTAGTCATGGGAGTTCTTTGCAAGCAAGGGCTGAGAGGACGGGTTGGTCGGGGTTGTAAAGCCTCTTGTTTTTACAACCTCCAGGCTTTTCCCTGGTCCTTGATTAGTGCTAGCTGGAGCTCCCCCTTGCGGGGGCATTTAGTTGCACTTTCTTGTTGACAAGGTTGGCAACGGCCCACTGACCTTGGCCATTGTTAGGTGCAGGACGTGGTTGGGGCAGAGCATTGTTGGTGCGGCAGAAGCCCATTGAAGCCTGGTTATTGGCCTCTACAATGGCTTTATAGCAGTTGTCAATCAAGGTGCAGCGGCCAACGGGGACCCACTTGCAGATATGGGGTTTTAACCCATTAACAATGAGGGTGAGCAACATGGCATTCCCATCAGTCACTGCTTCGGGGGCGGCAGCAAGGGCTTGTTGCCACGCGGCAAGATACTTGGGGACGGAACCAGTCTGCTTGATGACTAAGAGGGGAGTCCCCAAGATGATGGGAGAGAAGGTTTCATTATATTGGGACTTGGCGGCATCTTGAAATATTGCCCAGGTGACGTCAAATTCCTGGCTGGCCCAGTTGGTGAACCACACAGCGGCAGGCCCTGTAAGGCGGCCAGATGCGGTGGCAACCCACATGGACTCAGGGACCTGACAGATACAAAGGGCCGTTTTGGTGGACTGGAGCCAACTGACAATGTCTGCTTCTTTGACACACCAGTGAAGGACTCTAGTTAGAGATTGAGCATACGTTGGGACAGGTCCAACTGTGGCAGGGTGACGCTAGCGTCACATTGCCTGAGGCAGAGCCAATTGTATACACTGGTGAGAACTAGCTGATCTTGATAGATTACATATCCTTTAGGGATGTCCCCCTCGGGGATTGGAAGGAACGTCTCTTGTTGTGGAGTAGCCATGTGGCCCGTACTCCGTCCTTTCTTGGGGGGTTTTGTTTTTACGAAAGGTCGTCAACCTACCTGTGCTACCACTGATGCAACTGAACCAATGAGAGTTCAGTACTTGGAATTGGGGAAGACAACAGTCCAATAGGAAAGGATAGAATAATAAGAATAAGGTATCATTTATTGTAGAATATTGTGATTAATATACTATATGGGAAAGCCACAAGGCCACAAGGAGGTGGCATAGTGGGGAGTTCCATGTAGGGTTTGGAGCCAAGGAATAACTCGTGCGGGGATCAGCAGGTCAAATTGGCAACACTGCTAATTGGGATGAAGTACCCGCCATTTGATGCTGCCATCAGATTAATCCATAACGTTAGATACGTCAAGGGGCGGCTCATCAAGCGCCCCCTGAGTATTGTAAGATACGTTAGCAGGCGAGGCTGGAAACTTGGTTGCAACAAAGAACCTATCTTCCACTGCCACTAAGATTACAGCAGCCCAGCAGGGAATCAATCACTGCATACCCAAATTCAAGATTGGCCAGCAAGTCTTAAAATTCAATAGCGCTTTGAACACCACCCGCTCTAAGAAGTTCAAAGTTAAATGGAAGGGCCCATACACCATTTACGCCATTGGACAACATCATAGCTACTTCCTGGAGAACTCTGCAGGATTATCATACCCCCTTCCTGTCAGTGGCAGCCGCTTGAAGGCATACCAAGCTTAAAATGAAAGAGGAAGTGTTGTGGTGAACACATTTGAACGACTGTTATTCGAAATCCACAAATCCCCGAATTTCCCCTTAAATAGTTGAACCATGCAAATAAAGCTTTATATCTTGGTTGATTAATTACTACCAATTTTACATATTTGTTGTTCACCACAACACCGCATTTTTAAATAGTTAAATAAAAATACAAAGAATTCAATTTTAATTAAAAAAAGGCCATCCCGCAAAAGTGATTCAAAATTTGGACCAAGGATTTGACAATCCGCATTTTTACGTTCAGGTTCTGAATTTACAGTATTTAAATTTGGTATCCTCTAGCATGAGGGAATCTTAAAACAAAAAGGAGATAGCTTGGATGTGACGATTACAGCATTTGTCATAATCAACACTTTTTTAATCCGCCACAGCCCTAGGTGTGCCCCTGAATTACTAATAAAGAATAGCTTAAATTGTTTACACAAAAAATATAAGGGTTACATAACTGGTAGTCAACTTCACCACAACTGCCTATATTACAAATAAACCCATAAAGTAGGAATCATAAGTAATTGAAAATCAAGATATTTGTTTGCTATGTCTCTGGATGATTTTGGATTACTTGAAACCATGCTGTACAGGCCTAATCATGGTATTGGTTTATTAATAAATTATTTATATGTTTAATAGTTATTTTTCAGTGAATTCACATTTTATCAATTTTTTATTATAAAAGAGCCTCCGTTTTACTTTGTTGCTCATCAATAGCTCTTCGTAGTTAAAGAACAACTTAATTTAATCCTGCAGCTTATTTTCTTTATCTGTATTCATATGGCCTAAAAATATTTTTTCTGACACTTCAACCTTGTATCTTTAGTATTTCTTCATCTTTCACTTCTTCAATAGCAAAGAAGATAGTCACTCCTTGGAAAATCGAGAGAAACACTTAAATAAAAATAAATTTTTAATGCATGTTGTTATTCAACATTTTTTGCTTTAGTCACTTCAAGATAAGTGAGCGCAAGCCTTTACTAAAGCAAAATTCATAAACACTCAATTATTTTGAGATTTATTAATTTCTTAAAGATGAGCCAAAGGTTTCTATGTTTCATACTTTAAACTCATTATTTATCTTGCTCTATAAGCAACTGCCCACAATCTTTTGTTTGTTCTAAAAAGTTTGAAAATCCAGGAATCGAGTTTTTTTCGGAGCATCTAATACGCTTACGACGATCTAGAGAGTACTTCTACCAGAAATCTAACAAATCAACATTTGTTGACTTTCCTTCTGATGAAATTATAAAAGAAAAAATTGATTCCCAGCTATTACAAACTCAGGGTAAATATACTGTTGTCCTCAGGCTTTAACCCCTTGCAGCTGTCTGCACAAGTCCCCTTTCGAGTTATAGGGTAATTTAAAATATTCGTTTATTCTTATTCTTTAGATTCGGTTAGTAGTTGACTCCTCGTCCAACATTCAATTAAATATAAATCCTGAAGTAAATACAGGACAAGGTACATCCTCTCAATAGTTTTAAACCATGATATCACGAATAGCAACGCTTAATTTTCTTAACAGACATTCTCAAAGCGAAAGGTTGTCCTTGATTTTATACCCGTAGATTCCAAAAACGACTTTTTGCTGCACAAAACAACAAATCGCAAGATCTATAACGAAGCAAGGGCCAGGAATGGTAATGCCATTTATTTTTCAAAGCGTTTAATTTTAGGCGTCGATCCCTCGGATCCTAATAGTCCTTTTGACGTTATTCTATTTAACGAGCATGGCTACGTGACAGAAACGTCAATAGCCAATATTGCCTTGCAGCTTAGTGAAGCTGGTAAAAATATCTGGGTTACACCCCCAATAGAGTGCGGTAAAAAGTTATTATTGGTTTTAACTCAGCCAAGGACTTTTACCTGGCACTAAAAGAGCCCACATGCTATGCACAGACTCTGACCTTCGTGAAGAGCATATAACTATTGAGAGGCTAGTTCTAGAGGCTAAGGTACTTTTTATGTTTCAAAAAAGCTGGATAATGTTGATGTGATATTTTAGCACCTATATATTAAGGCTTTGTAACCTATTTAAGCAAGGCTAGCTACTGGCTTTTGTATAAGCCGAACCGATATCGTTTTAGCACATCTAACTGTTTCGTTTAGGCAGGCAAACTAATCAAATGCTTCAATTCTGTTAGAGGAGAATATCTAGTCGACTTGATTAATTTGATTTAATTTTTTCTAATGTCCATCATAAAACGATCTCTATATAATTTAACAGAATTTTTATATTTGGTTCTCTATCAATAGCTGCAACTCCACAAATTCAAAAATCTTTGGAATAAAATTAACAATTTTGATCTGCTAAAGTACTCATTGTTGTAAGATACAGTAGTTTTCAACCCTGTTGAGATAAATGAATATTAGTCAGTTTAGAACGTGCAGGTTCAGTCACACAACGAATTTCAACTTGTTAGATCTAAATAGAAGATGTGCGCTATTTGGCGAAAATGTCCAGTCATACAACAACCTATTCAAACTTAGGACGAATGTATAATGATTCAACAACAAATGTACCAAGCACTAGAACACATGAGTTTCAGTCATAAAACACATCTACTATGTTTACTATGTTTTTTATGAGCACATGAAACTCAGTCACAAAAGCACACATGCTCGATCCAACAACAAACCCCAATAGCAACTGAAACAGACAACAAAAATATCAAATAGCAAAATTAGTGTGTGAATCTATAATACTGTTACTGGCTTGTCCTAATTAAGAATACAATCTAGAATAAGAAAAGGAAATAAATATTTTGAGTGTCCTTTTTGGGATTAAAATTAATAAAAAGATCAAATTTATCAAAACATACAAGTAACAGTGCACATTTATGACCAAAATAATTGATATGGAAATATAAAAATCTAATTTGAAATAAACGGCAGTGACTACAAGCTTTAATGCTACTATATATAGAAAGATAAAAATTACAATAAATAAATTATATAGATAAACTGATTTTATTTATTTTATTTTTATACCAGAATGGAAGCTTCACAACAACAGAGTAACAATAGACCCATTGCGTGCCGTGGTTGTGGTTGCCCTTGCGGGTCAAAGAACAGAGTTAGTGCAGCACAAGTGCCTACTCAGGAAGAGCAGGGGAGGAGAGTTTAATAGGAAGGTTGCACTGACACAACCAGTTCAAGTAGCTTGTTGTGCAAGGGCTCAGAGCATAAATCCCTGGGTCCAGAAGCTGACCAGAAAATACACCAAAGTTATCACCACCAAAACAGTAAATGACGTCACCACTGAGAGGGTGTCCTTGGTGTACAACCCTGTATACCGCTGTGATGGTGTTCAAGCTATTATCATGGAGAAGGTGAAGCCTGTCCTTGACACCACGTACAAGCCTTACGTGATTGATAACAAAGGGGAAGATGACAATAAGGAGCCACAATACTATCAAACCACTGATGGGTAGCAGATGTTCAAAAAAGTTGCTGTGTTCTATAGCAAAGTGCCTATGCCCTGTTTTGTGGCTGAGTCTGTAGAGTTGCTTCCCAATGCCAAAAAGCATAAGTACCACATCATCCCTGACACCACCTGGGAGACCTTCATGAGACTCATGGAGGATAAAACTGGCTACAAAAAAGCCACAACTATTGTTGGTATCTTGGAAAAATCTGCACACAGGCTCTGTGCAACTTACCTGAAAACAGGGACTGTTCTCCTTTTGAAGAAATCCAAGCGCAAGCCAATCCTATTGATCAAGGAACACCTGTGGGCAATCTGGCAGTAGATCAATTGAAACTCCCACCTTGAACTGGAAAATATTCAGTCAATGGTTCAGTCCACTTTTGGGATCAAGGCTTCAGTTTACACTAGCTATCACACCGTGAAGAGTTTAAGTGTCAGGAATCCACTCATTGGGAAGTCTCTCTCCAATAGAGTGAAGGAGAGCTCCCAAGTTGGATTTGACTAGAGTGGACCCTGCTGGGATCCCTATCATTAACATGTGCAAGAGGTGACCAAATAAACAGAATCTCCCCAGGAAGGGAGTGAAATGGTTTAAGAGATAATAGATTCTGGTATATCCCAAAACCAACCAGGGGGCCTTGGGATGAATAATGGGGAGATTTGAGCTGTTTTTACATAGGGGCATGGCAACAACGTGGACCAAAATAATACCAAATGAAGTCTTCTGATTTATCTGTGAGGGTAGGTTCAGGAGTTTCAAATTTCACATTGGCTTGCCCATAACTAATTAACACACAAAAAGCCCATGCAATAAAGATGAGCTTCATGTTATTGGAGGAGAGCCCTATTTATCTACTAATCAAGTTTTAGAAGTTTTGAAAATATAGATTTATTGGCTAAGATAGGAATAAAAATTGTTGGAGCAATTTGCTCAGGAGGGAGAGATCAGTTTAAATACTGAGTGAAAATGTGGGGATAGTCAGAGTGGTTACCAGATGATGCTGCAAGGATTGATTATGAAGTATTGTCTTATAGAACTGCAGCAAGCTGCAGCCTGCAAGGCAGGAAGCAGTAAAGTTTGCTGGTGCTTGCATGATGCATTTGGGCTGGTGGTTATGTGTTTGGCAGGTTTTTTATTTGGATGAGAGTTATTTCCTTGGCTTGGTTCATCTTTAACTTCTGATTGGTAGTTTAGATTGGCAGGAGTTGCAGTGGAGACTTTTAAGATGTTTCTGAGCTCTGATTGGTGGATTTAAACACTGGGGTGTTTTTTTTGCTTATTTTAGATTTTATACAGTAGTTTTAAAAGCTATGACAACAACCAAAAGTACTTCAGATTTAAATGAAATAATTTCAGATTTGAACAAAATTCAAGCCGCGCGAGATTCAGGATTCAATTAATTTATAAAATTTCAGTTAATAAATGAACTATCAAACAAAAAACAAAGTTTCACTAGCCCATTATACAAAATTATATCAAACATCAAGCAGTGTAGTTCAAACCACAAACAAAATGAACTGACACAACAAGTGAAATGGATGGATGCTGTTCCGGAGTATATTATAATCCAATCAGGATTCATATGAGGCACCGACAGAAGAATTAAAATGAAACAAAACTTGAGCAATCTAGAAGCAAGATTCCACAAGCACAAAACAAAATGAACTCACACAAGATGTGTAGTATGAGCAGCCAAAAATAGAAATATAACAGTTTAACAGCCAATCAACAGCTATCCAATTTAGGGACAGAGGCATTTTATTCATTTTCATGGATCCTTATTTGTATGGAATGATTTTGAGAACCTTCCAAATATGGACTCAAGATTACAATAAAAATAAATCATTAAATTTTAAAATTTCTACTTTTAGTGATTTTATCCTAGGTTTTGTTTCAATATGGTTTTCAACAACAACATCTTCAACGGCACAAGTAGCCAAGCCAGCAGCAGCCAAACCAGCTTCAATGAAGGTAGGGATGCTTCGGCTCAGCCCTGGCTGGCTTTCAGCTCTAGGCCGCTACAGCTAAAGGGGAATTATTCAATATTTAAACATTGTTAAATAAGTATTTGATACTAGTGGCCAGGAGCCAGAAACTGACAGCGGCTGCCCGGGGCTTGGCCAAAGCAGCCCTAAATGGAGGCAAGGCTCAGAATGTGGAGGCACCTGTTTGTACCCAAGCCTTTGAGGCGGGTAACAAGGAAGCTGACCTGTACCTGACCACCGACCCCTATGGCTTTGACTTGTTCAGTAGTCACATAGTGTCTAGCTCTGCCCCTGCTCCCGTACCCACCCCCGCACAAGCTGCCCACCAACCAACCAATCAGGATAGCAACCTTGATTTAGAATAACTTCCTGCCATCAGCCAACCTGCCCCCCTACAGCCAATCAGGCTTCAGCTCCCCCGGTCCAGCGCTTCAAGCAATGAATTATCACTGCCCAAATTCTTCAGGAAATTGTGGCACTGAATCTACAGGGTCTTGCCTGGGAACAGATTGCCGCCCAGTTGTAATTTACCTGAGCTACTCTCATGCCAGAATTCAACAACCTGATGAACAGGGGGAATCTGATAAGGACGGCCAAGAAGCCCAAGAAGGCCCCTGAGTCACAAATATCTGAGGCATACCCAATCATGCTTGACCTCCTCCAGAAGGATCCCAAGATTCCCTTGACCCAGGTCTGGAAGCAACTTGTTCACCATGGCATTTGGGTGTCTGAGCGCATGGTGCAGCTCTGGATGTATGGGAAGGTGGCTTTAATACGGATTCTTACCAATTTTGCCGGCAACCAATGGGTGTGACGGAAATTGCGGGATAGTATGAAGCCGTTTCTAAGTGATGGGGAATTACCACCCAAATCCACATATAATTAATGATTAACCACCAACGTGGCTTCAGATATCTTTTTGTGAAATTTCCAATTGTAATACCAGGATTAAGCAGAACAATTAATCCTAACCAAAGTAGCCCAAGATAAATGGCCTGAGACAACATCAACAAATCTTCAGAATAAAATTCTGGAAATTGGGAGGCAACTCAATTTTCAGTTTCAAGAATGGGGGAGGAGCTCCAAATTGGTTGGCGCAAAATTAACATTGGGCGACACCAACAACAACGTTCCAACTGCAGGACCCCATCTTCCAGAAATGATTCTGTTGAGAATCAGATTGTACGGAAATATTGTAACAACCCAACCACAGGATGCATTTTTTAAAAAGTAAATTAGAACTTGGGATAAATGATTTTTATTGAGTAAAATTTTGGGAGGAATCAACTCTTAGAGTTGAAACAGTGAAAATTATTCAATATATATCATAAAAATTGACTAAGCAATACCACCTGGGTCTTGACCTCCTATTACTCTCACATTGTCAAGTAAATATCTGGTCCAGGTTGCAAAGAACCCTTGTGTGACTAGTTTCTGACAACCATGCTGATTGAGAAGCTCATATTGGGTGACCCTCAAATTACGCCAATTTATCAATGTCAATTTGCAAAGGGAACCAGTTTCAGCTGACAGACTGGAGCAGCCATAACCCATTTTCAATTGATTGTTTGATTTAAATCTGTTAACTCAGTTGATTTTGATAAAGGTTTTCTGGCTTTTTGAGCCTTCTTGCTTGGGCAGATAATACCTGGCATGATGGAACCTACTGTGATTTACCTCTGCTTTAGCCCTGGGCACAATACCACCATCTGGGAGATGGGATAAGGGGAAATTCTTGTGGGCAGGTGGGAGTTTCATTGCGGCCAAGGTACGTTTGGGGTGATCAATAGCAGTGGGATTGCGCTTGTAGAACTCATGAACCAGATCTGGGGAATTAGAACAATTGTAGTGGGGAACCCAGGGGTTTTCAGAATCAGGATAACCCTTCCACGACACCAAATATTCCAAGCGTCATTGATTCTTGCGGGAAGCCAAAATAAAATTTAACTCATACTCAGGTTCTCCCTCCATAAGAATGGGTTTGGAAGAAGGAGTCTCTGTACCTTTAAAGGGAGTAAGAAGACATTCATGAAAGGTGTGAAAATTTTGAAAGCAGGAGGTAAATCCAGCCAATAGGTGGAGGGACTAATTTGATGTTCAACTTTGAAGGGGCCAACTTGTTTAGGCCCTAACTTACAACAGTGAACCTTCAGTTTCATATTGTGAGCATCAGTCATGACTAGATCACCTGTCATGTAAGTTGGACCTTCCTGGCACTTGCAATCTGCATATTCCTTGTAAGTTGTCACAGCAGCGGCAAGGGTAACCTGGAGCTCCTGATGAACCTGCTTCAATGCAGCAGCCTGATCAGTTGCAGCTTCCACATTGCTAACCAAACAAGGACCCATATTAGAAGAAGGGTTGTAACCCACATTGGCATAGAAGGGCAATACTTGAGTTGACATGTGAGGGATGTTATTATATGTAAACTCTGCCATGGGTAGATTATCACACCAGTCATCTTGTTGCGCATTAGTGTAGCAACATAGGTAGACCTCCAAACTTTGGTTTAACCTCTCTGTTTGTCCATTAGATTGGGGGTGTAAAGCCGTGGAACAACACAATTTGATACCTAGAATCCCAGTAAAAGCTTCCCAGAACTGAGCAATGAATTGGGTCCCGCGGTCACTCACAATCTCCATTGGGATGCCATATAGGAAAAAGATTCTATTCAAAAACAATCTAGCCGTTTCCACCAAAGTAATTGTGGTTGAGCAAGGTACAAAGTGCGCCATTTTTGTGAAGCAATCTACCACCACCATGATTGTGTTAAACCCATTGGAATTGGGAAGTTCACCAATGAAATCCACCAACACAGACGTCCAGGGTCCTGCAGCAGGCTGCAGTGGAACCAATAAACCCATAGTCCTGTTTTCAGCTTGCCTTAGATCAAACACATACTAGACAATCACAAACAAAAGCTGTCACCTGCACTGTCAAACCTTTCCAGGAAAACTGGCGGCAGATTAGTTCCACTGTTCTTTTTTTCCCTGGGTGGCCTGCCGTTGGACAAGTGTGATGAGTCTCCATGATTTCATCCCAAATAGTTCCTTCTGGGACCCAAAAGCAACCTTGATGATATAGGACAGGACCTATCTTATTATAACCCTGAGGCTGACCCACTGAGTTTGCACATGCTAGCTCCAATAGCCTATCATAACCTTTGAACAAAGGTTGCAGAAACTTAAATTTGGAATATAAGTCCAGGTCTGCGCCCTCAGTTAAGGACATGGTAGCCAGCGTAGCAGGTAGAGACAATACAAAAGGCACCACAGCCTCACCTGGAATCATAGTATGTGTGTTAAACTCAGCATCCACACTAGCATCTGGGAGATGGGAAGGATTCCTGCTTAGTGCATTGGCCAAGTGATTGTACAATCCCTTAATAAACTTGTAGTGGAACTTGTATCTTGTCAGGTCACCATGCCATCTGGATTGACGACCTAACAAAACCCTGGGTTGTCAATAATATAGAAGAGCTTTGTGGTCAGTTCTTAATTAAAATGGATGACATGCTGACATGAGATGGTGATGCCAATGCTTTAACAATTCCACAACAGCCAACAATTCCTTGTTGTAAATCATGTAATTGCGTTCACGAGCTTCCACCTTCTGGGAGAAATACCCTACTGGTCTCTCAATCCCGTTGCCAGCAGTCTGCAACAACACACCAGCCACAGCATATTTGGATGCATCTGTGGAAACCACAAAAGGAAGCTCAGGATAAACATGTCTCAACACAGGTGACAACAACAAAAGAGCCTTGACTGCTGAGAACGCACTTGCGCACTCAGGCGTCCAGACCAAAGTTGTGTTACCACTAGCCAAATATAAAGGGGCGGCCACTTCAGACAGGTGTGGAGTTAACTTCTTCAAGAACATGCAAGTACCCAAGAAACTACGGAGTTGAGATACTGTCACAGGTGTAGCATACTCTCAAACTGCAGCTTCCTTGTCAGGGGCAATGATGTGGCCATCATCAAAGATAATATTATCCAGAAAGGTAACCTTACATTTGAAGAATTCACATTTGCTTCTTTTAATGATCAAGCTGGCCTGGAGGATGCGCTCTACAACTGCCAACAGGTGGGCCTTATGTGACTCTTCATCTGGAGAGAACACCAAGATATCATCCATATATGCAATGTCACATACACCCAGGAGATCCCCAAGACAGAATCAATTAGTTGCTGAAAGCAAGCCGGAGCATTCTTCAATCCAAAAGGCATTACACGTAACTGAAAGATACCTTTCTTAGTCCTGAATGCTGTCAACCATTCCATTCCTTCCGCAATCCTGATTTGATTGAAAGCATTCAACAGATCAAGTTTCAAAAATACCTTTGCCTTCTCAACACACCTAGAGATCTGTGCTTTGAGAGGTAAAGGATAGGAATCAGGGATTGTGATGTTATTTAAGTTCCTGTAGTCAACACAAGGACAAAGTGTCATTAATGACATTTCAATACTTGTATTGAAAACCCAAGAGTTGAGCCCCAGTTCCCAGAAGGCGGATCAAATCCTCCAGGACAGCCCAGGACCCGCCAATCTGTTAAGTCACAGGCTCAAATCATTAAATTACTCCGCAACCTGCCAGCCTAAAACAGAGGATTCCCTGAATAATTGCCAGTCTGCCGCCAAACTGGTGCCAATGAAGACCCATACCTACAAAGGAAATGTAACCTGGCTAACAGAGGTTAAGGAAGGACCTACTGCCAACCTGCCAAGAGCCAATACTGGAGCTTTGGAATCAACGCTGAAAGCCCTGGAATCATAACCTGATCCTCCAAAGACTACTCAATTCACGCAAAGTGAACAGGAACCCACCCACTTGCTAAATTTCATACCCAAGTTGACAAGTACTTCAAGACCCGCCAGTCTCCCAAGGACAATTCCCCAAATGGTCATCAGATTGATGCCAACCTTGAGCTACCAAAGACCCAAACCTATGCAGAGGTTGCAGCTTGCCTTAAGGAGGTTAAAAAAACCTATTTTTAACTCTGCCAATGACCACCATCAACTGCCAACATTCCGTCCAGAGAGGGTAGTGCAATTGAACTACTCAGGTGACATAGTGAACAGTGGCAGCGGAACAAAGCATTGCCACTTCTATTCACCAGAGCAGGCGCTACCTGGATCTCCCGCCCTTGAGACTCTAAGCCAAGATCCATGCCCCGCCAGTGCCTTGTCTGCAAAACTGAACCCTGCTAAAATTGAAGAAGCAAAGTCCCATGGTATAAAAACCCCAGTGGTATGGTGAAGACCACATTGTCATTTTTGATAATAAATTTTTATAAACCTTTGGTTCAAACAAATCTTACCCTATCTAGCCTTAGTGATCTTCCATCTTAATTCTGGTCAAGTAGACTACCAGGCCGCCGCCCCCTCTCAAGACCAACCTGCCAAATTGCCACAGGCATTATACCGTTTCCCAGGAGCCCCCTTTGGACCTGTGCATTTCACTGAATACCCCCCAACTCAGCCTATTCAGAGTACAACTTGGAAACCATCCTCATTTCTGACCCTTTGGCAAGGACTAGAAGTACTAAATACATAGGACACAAAGGAAAGAGGGTCAAGATACTTCCCTTATTGTTCAAAGACAAGTACAACTACCTACCAGCATACTTTGTTCCCATGACTCCCCCATTAACCCCAAGACCAGACTGCCCACAGGAATCTACCGCCGTAGCCGAGACCACCTCTACCCAACTGTTTGGAGTACTCTACATTACTTTGACAGGATTAGTGGATTCCATGGTCCCCAACTCCAGACCCTGGTCCTTACTCGGGCAATCTGTATCTTACATTATCAAGTTAGCACCCATTCTATGGTGGGCCTTACCCACCAGCTTGGCCGCGCCTCACCCCAAGCCGCCCAATGCCTCCACCTATGACTGGCTTCCTGACGCAAAGAGATCCATCAGCCTTTTGAACAAACAACAACAGAGAGCAAATTGACAAAGCCTTTTTAAAAATATAGCCCTTTGCCAGCATGTCACAAGTCCATTCTTCCAAACATGCGTCTTCCTTCAAGGTTAAAGGGTAAATAAGAGACACAATTTGAATCAGATCAACAGTAACTTTAAAGTCAAAGTCAAACTGGGTGAGCTTGGGAAGGACCTTGCCTCTGGTAGCGTCAAACGCCGCAGACCAGGGTTGTAAACATGCAGGTAAATCCAAACTTGTGGGGACAGAGACAGGAACCAATTGAATAGTCTGAGAGGATTTCTTCATTTTGGACATACCTAACAGTGGAATACAAATAGATATACCCAAAGAGTGTTCCACTTGTAACACATTTTCTTTCAGTAAGGTGGATACATTATGATCTCTCCACCAACCCACACCCAAAATGATAGGATACATCAGGGAGGAGCAAATGGAGAACCTTGCGGTAAAAGACTGACCCAAAACTACAAAGGTTACTGGCTTCTTCAGCTGGAAAGAGGGAAACTTCTGACAGTTCCCACCCCTAACAAGCATTCCTGGGTGGTACTTGAGTTGTAGCAAGTTGGCAGTCTCCACACTCATGAAGTTCTTGGAAGCACCTGTATCCAACAAAATGACTGGCTGATAGATAGTCTGACCGTTATCAATGCTACCATAAAACAAGAAGTAACCAGAAGTAGATTTATTTGCAGCAAAGGTGGCAATCTTGGCAGGGTCTTGTTTTTCATCAGTGGTACGGACAGCAGCTAAGGAGGCAGGATGCTCCTGGAAGTAACACTCAATCATCTCTTGGACAGCAGCTGGAAGAACGGGGTTATCACAATCAATGGGAACAAGGGGCAACTCTTTGGACATAACCACAAAAGATTTTGCAGATACAACATGCTGAAGCATTGCCAAGGAACTATCAGGACCGGACACTACTGGGGCCTCCTTTACATTGGCGGGTTTGTTCACCACCGCCAATTGCAACTGAGATGGGCTAGGGGGAGAACAATCTTGGCTTTGGTTGGAAGGAACTACCACAGATCAAGGACCAGAAAACCAAGAGCGCACAGCAGGTTTACCTCAATTATCAACGTACCTTGCTTGGAAGTAGACAGATTTGAGACCAGAGAAAGAATTTGGCTTACCAGGGCCTCAGTTGTGATTAACGGGGAATCCCAAACCGCCAAATCCTGGGCAGTCTGGTCAACTGCTAACCACAATGCTGAGAGTTTGTTCACCTCAGGAACATCAATTGTACAGCAGTAGGTAAGAAACTGAGGAAGGAATACCAAAAGCGGAGTTTTACCCTGACGGAAGGCATACAGCTTACAATATACTTTGAGCTCCTCAATAGATACACACAAATTTTTTAACAGAGGGTATAGAGATCACTTTCAGTTAAAACATGTGGATTGTGCTCCACCGCGGACAACAACCATTCACGAGCATCCTCAGAAACCTTTGTCATCACATGGTAAACATGGGATTTATGACTAAGGCTTGAACTGGAATAGAACAAATACTGACAAAACTACACACAAAATCTCATCAGTGGGTTGAGCAGGAAAATAATCCAGACGCCAAAATGACATGACACAATAGAAATAGGAAACAAAAGATCCAGTCTCAACAACTGCAACTGGAGATGGAAACCACAGATTAAAGAAAAGCCCAAACTGAAAGCTCAGAAAGGAACTGATACAAATAAACATGGTAAATGCAGATATCTCAACAGAGCAGGAGAAAAGAAACACAAATTCATGACAAACTGCTTCCAAAAGCTCAGATGTAGAAGAGTTGAGTAATTTGACGGAAATCGCGGATAGTATGAAGCTGTTTCTAAGTGATGGGGAATTACCACCCAAATCCACATATAATTAATGATTAACCACCAATGTGGCTTCAGATATCTTTTTGTGAAATTTCCAATTGTAATACCAGGATTAAGCAGAACAATTAATCCTAACCAAAGTAGCCCAAGATAAATGGCCTGAGACAACATCAACAAATCTTCAGAATAAAATTCTGGAAATTGGGAGGCAACTCAATTTTCAGTTTCAAGAATGGGGGGAGGAGCTCCAAATTGGTTGGCGCAAAATTAACATTGGGCGACACCAACAACAAAGTTCCAACTGCAGGACCTCATCTTCCAGAAATGATTCTGTTGAGAATCAGATTGTACGGAAATATTGTAACAACCCAACCACAGGATGCATTTTTTAAAAAGTAAATTAGAACTTGGGATAAATGATTTTTATTGAGTAAAATTTTGGGAGGACTCAACTCTTAGAGTTGAAACAGTGAAAATTATTCAATATATATCATAAAAATTGACTAAGCAATACCACCTGGGTCTTGACCTCCTATTACTTCCACATTTTCAAGTAAGTATCTGGTCCAGGTTGCAAAGAACCCTTGTGTGACTATTTTCTGACAACCATGCTGATTGACAAGCTCATATTGGGTGACCCTCAAATTACGCCAATTTATCAATGTCAATTTGCATAGGGAACTGGTTTCAGCTGACAGACTGGAGTAGCTGTTGAGCAACTTGTGATTTTGCTGGTATTTTCAAAGCTACAGATAGATGTTAGCCTTGCCAGTGTACTCTACCTAATCCTATGCAAGAGCACTACAGACTACAATAGAATAGAACTTAGAAGATAATTATGCTTATTGATACTGGAGTACAATCTAGCCAGCAGCTGCAATCTATCCAGGTGTAACTATGAACTTTTTCTTGTCCTTTCAGGTGTCTATATCAATATATACTGCAACAACCCTTGTTCTTGTCCTTTCAGACAGTTCTCCGTGGCTACCTTTGCAATAGGTCTATCTTTTCTGGCTACGCCCATCCTGATTGGCTGTCCTTGGAACGTGATATGCTACTGGCCTTAGCAAGCGTCCATGGCACCTCAGCTACAGCCTACGCTCTTCTTGAGCTAGCCTACTGTCATTTATCAATTGGCTGTATCTTAAACGCCTATTATTGCGCTGGGAAACTACGCTGTATTTAGTTGGTGCTTAGAAATTGTCCCTGTTCAGCCCTCCTACATTGGAAGGTAGAATTCTGGTATTTCATTTACAGGGCTTAATTAGTGATCCTTTTCTGGTTGGCAAATCTTCTGCTTATTAATGCAACAAGTTGAATTAAGGATTATACACCGTATAATAGCAGACTCAATCCATTAGTGACTCAGAGGATTATCCGCCATGTAATACTGACCCAAACCAATAAGGAACCCAATTATACGCTGTGTAATACTGATCCAAACTTGGTATCTCTTAGCCACTTGTATATCACTTGTTTGATATGGACATATAAGTCCATCAGGCTGTGTTGAGCTGAGTTGATACATTGTCCAGTAGGGTAGAATAGGTGATATACAATTGATGATTTTGTGATTACATGCCGTGTAATCAATGATATTCACTATATTGGCTAACGTTTATGCAGCGTATAATAAGTAGATCAATTATAATATAGCAAGCAATATACAGCATATGATCACATCACATTGGGACAATCAGTAATAATACAGCGTATAATTGTTACATCTATTATAATAAACTAGCAATTACACAGTGTATACTAACTGCACTTAATTAAGTGATAACAAAATGATAATACGGTGTATAATTGTTACATCTATTATAATAAACTAGCAATTATATGGCGTATAACTGCCATATCTATTAATATAATGATGACCAGTGATAATACAGTGTGTAACTGATTAAGATCTGCGTGCAATGATTAACCTGATCATTTGTGGTCAATCAGCCTAATCTCATATTTCCCCCTATTGACCATAAATAGGGAGGGTAAGAGGAGAATCAGGCATATGGCTTTCTCAACAGCATCTTCTTGTCTTAGCACCAAGGAGGAGTACCAGGAGTTCCTGGCGACCATGTCTGCGGAGCGTTGTCAGGAGTTTAGGCGCCAGAGTAAGGAGGCACACTGTCTCCAATTCTACGGTTGGCGTTTGTTACAAGCTCATGATAATGACACTCACTTGGAGTTGTCCTTGGCCACCACCGTGGTGACCAATCCCTTCCAGCGTCCAATTAGCCCAATCCTGGAGCAAGAAGCCAAGCAGGGGGATCATCCTCCTTTGGTGGTTGGAAGAGCCAACCAAGCTACCCCTGTGGACCCGGAGGTCTGGCGGGCCAGGGCTGTTGTTCCCCGCACACCTGCTGTGCCTTACACCCCTGATCTGGCTTTGTTGGAATCTGTGGTCCTAACGTACGGCCCGGATCATGCAGACTTTGAAGTTAATAGCCTTTTTCAGGGCTATGAACTTCTGAGTGAGTTTCTTTTGTCCTTCTGTCTTGTGGCCAGGGGGTAGACATCCACTCCCGTCTTTGCCACTCTGAGCAGTACCACTCACCTGCTGTTTGTTCCGTGGCCCTTTGCGAGCTGGCCTGGCCTCTTGAGGGGGTCTTAGTGGAGCCATCTTGTTCTAATGTGGCATTGTATGCCAAGTACGCGCAGGTGATTGATTTCAACCGTGCGGTAGTTTGGGTCTGGTCCCGTGCTTGGGGGCCCAGTCCCAACTCTACCCGTCAGTGGGGTCTTCAACACACTGATAACCAACACAATTGACTGGCGGCGGCCATCAACCTAACCTTGGAGAAGCTGGAGACTGGGGATCCCGCCCAGTATCTCCCTTATATGGCTTTGGTGGGGAATATTTTCCTAGTGCCAAAGCCTTTGCTTCCTTGGGGTTCATTGGCCCAGATGCAGGCCATTCTAGAGTTCTATTGATGTGAAGTGCTTTGCCGCCAACAGGGACTTCCGGCTGATTACCCCTCCAAAGGGTTTATTGTGGAGTGCCTGGTGTTGGGAGCGTGCTTCCCCATTGAGTGTGGGCTGGGTTGCCTTGCAGGGGGGAGAGCTGGCCTTGAGTGCACCCATTATGCACTGGGAACGGCTGTCCCCTGAAGCGCAACACATGTGGTTACGGAACGTTGTTGTTCTCTATCAGGTGGTGGCCACCCACGCTTTTGGTGACTATGTAGAGGCCACCACCCATGATGTCCCTGAAGAGCCTGAGGAGGAAGCTCATCAATAAACCTTCATAGGGCTAAGTCCTCTTTCTTTATAGTGCACTTTTATATTTTATTTTTATATTTTATATCTTTTTTATATTTTAATATCTTTTTATATTTTTTTATGTCTTCTTTATATTTTTATATTTTCATATCTCTTTATATATTCCCTATCATGAATCATAGGATGTGCCTATATTACTTATGTTATTTTTTATGGCGAGTTCAGATAGTGTTTAATTAGGCCCTTCCTTTGGGGTGCGGAATGGACAAAGGAACTTTGCATGTACGCGGTTGAATATGTGTCCACTATTCTTATCCTTGATGGTGTAGGCGTCAGGTGAGGTCTTCTCTATGATCTCGAAAGGACCTACCCATATTTTGTCTATTTTGTGGGATCTACCCGCTCCTCTGGTGTTGCAGTATGCAACCCCCTCCCCCTACCTCAAAAGAAGGCAATGGGGCCCTACTAGCGGAGTCTCGTTCAAATCTGGCTTGGATCTTGATAGCTGTGTTGCTAAAAGCAGATGCCTGCAATTTTATGAGGGTGTTGTCCAGTTGTCCTAGGTACTAATCAGAGGAAAGCTTCCCAGGGTTGCCTGTGGCCAATTATAGGACAGGCGGAATGGCAGGATGTCAACCATACATCAGATGAAAAGGGGACACGCCCGTGGTGGAATGCAACAAGATGTTGTACGCAAACACTGCTGCTCCTAAGTATGTTTCCCAAGAGGATGTACGTGATGAAGCCAATTTCCGGAGGATTTGGGTTAGGGTACCATTGACATATTCCACCATCCCATTGGTTTCAGGGTGGTAGGGAGTGGAGGGTACTCTGCAGACTCCCATGAGATTGTTCACCCTCAATATTACGGAGGCCGTAAAATTAGTCCCACTATCTGAGAGCAGGAACTGGGAACAGCCATGGCAAAGTATAATGGCATCCAAGACAAATTTTGCAATGGAGGGGGCGTCAACTTTCCTTAGAGGCCGGGCTTCCACCCACTTAGTTAGGTGATCTATAGCCACTATCACATATCAAAAGCCAGGGCCGCTACATGGGAGTGGTCCCACTACGTCCATTGATACAGTATGCCAAGCAAAATGGGGTTGCACCATTTGGTAGGTTGTGCTTTTGCGTAGAGGGTTATTCCCTTGGCACTTGATGCAGCAGTCAATTGTCTCCTGAATGTCAAAATTCATTGCCTCCCAAAAGTAGGTGCAAGACAGGATCTCTTTGGTCTTCCAAAAGGCGCCATGACCTGTTGCTTTATGAGCGGCTGTAACAATGCTAGTCCTTTTGGAGGGAGGAGGGAATATGCGTTCCTTACCATCTACTAGCTTGTACAGTACGCCATTGCTTAGTGTTGTATCTTTCCAAAGGTCCTGTAGAATATGCTGTAATTTCTAAGGTTTGTTGCTAAACTTCCCATTCATCATTTTCTGGTACAGCTGATCCGCTAACAAGCTCACCAGGGCCACAGTGGGTAAGTGGGAAAGGCAGTCTGTGTTCTGGTACTTGCTGCCAGGGCGGTGAAGGATCTTGTAGTCCAGGACCTGTAGTTTCAATGCCCATTGAGCCAGTTGGCCTTCTGGTTCCTTGAGGCTCTGGAGCCAAGCTAGGGATGCGTGATTGGTGACCACTGTGAACCGTAAGCCATGAATGTAGACCCAAAACTGTTTTCATGAGTAGATGACTGCCAGGTATTTGCGCTCTGTCACTGTATAGTTGCGTTTGTGGACGTTTAGTGTCCTACTGGCATAGGCTACAGGGTGTTTGAGTCCTTTGTTGTCAAGTTGGGATAGTACAGCCCCAACTGCGGTAAGCAAGGCGTTGGTATGGATCATGAATGGTCTGTAAAGATCTGGGTACATCAGAACAGGGTTGCTTGACAAGGCCAAGCGTAGCTTGTTGAAGGCTCCTTGGCATTCTTTACTTCATACAACGTCAACTTCCGATTTCAGCAGGTGGAGGAGAGGTTCTCCAATGGCCGCAAAGCGGGGGATGAACCATCAATAGTAACCAAACATACCCAAGAATACCTTTATGTCACGCTTTGACTCAGGGCGCTTCATCTTAGATATGGCTTCAGTTTTTGTGGGCTGGGGCTGTAGACTGTGACTGTCTATAACAAAGCCCAGGTATTCCAGCTGATCTTTGAAGAACTGGCATTTGCGCAGCTTTATCTTAAGATTGGCAGCAGCTAACCTCTTGAAGACCTCTTCCAACTGAGCTAGATGTTCTGTGAAAGTCCTAGAGAAGACATTGATGTTGTCCAGGTACACTAGGACACAGGAGAGTTTAAGGTCACCTAGGATGGTGTCCGTTGCTTGCTGGAAGGTTTCAGGGGCGTTGCACAGCCCTTGCTGCATCCTTGTTGGTTGATATAATCCCTGTGAGGTTATGATGGCGCATTTTTCTTGTTCTTTGGGAGGTAGCTTAATCTGCCAATAGCCCAATATGAGGTCCATAGCAGAGAAGTACTTGGCACCCCCAAGGCAGTCCAATGTGTTGTCTATGCAAGATAAGGGATATGAGTCCTTCTTGGTGACCTTATTGAGGCGTCAATAATCAATGACAACTTGGTTGGAGCCATCTTTATTCTTGACAATCAGAATAGGAGATGCCCAAGGACTTTTGGACGGGATCAGCATGCCCTGTTTTAGCAGTTTGCTGACCTCTTCTGAGACAACTTCTTTGTTAGCTTTGGATTGTTGTATAGGGCGCATGCGGATTGGAGGAGTGGTTCCTGTATCAATGTGGTGGGTTACTCCTTCAGCACAACCTAGGTTGTGGTTGCTTTCTGCAAAGATTGAGCGGTACTTCTCAAACAGTGAAGATGCCTGAGCTTGCTCCTCAGGGCCAAGGGAGGAAAGGTTGGCTAGGGGGTAGCCAGGTGGACTGCTGGTCCAGGTTTGTCCGGTATACCCATTTCCTCAAATGTACCAAATCCCTTAACCTCAGATAGTTTCTCCGTAGGGTAGAAGTGTAAGAAGCCTACTACTTAGTCTTTCTTGATATAAAGCGTCTTCTTTGTGAGGTTGGCCAAGAGGACATGTATCTCCTGTTGTTCAGGGGTAACAATGCCTGGAGCAATGCACAGTTTGAAGCAAGAACGGCCCCAGGGTTCAACAACTTCTCCATATAGCCCTTCAGGGACAACCACAGACAACCCAGTCTCTGCAATCTTCTGGTGTCCAGGCTCCAGGGAAAAAGCAGACCTGGTCCTCAGCAGAACACCCTTATGTTCCAGAATCTGTGTAGGAGGTTTACGCCTATGTTTCCTGACAAGTTTTTATTCTACAGGGACAATTCCGTTGGCGTAGGCCAGGTTGACAAATTTTCAGGGTTTGGGCGCGGTGATTTGACCTTCCTTACTGAAGAACAAGGGTAGGGTCTGCCCAAGGATTTCAAAGGTGGCAAGACCCCAGTGTGTCATGGCTCCATATTTTACCAAGAAGGAGGTGCCTATTAGGAAATCATGGGTGTCGTTTGGCAGTACAACTGCTGGAGCAGATACCGCAATGGAGCCAAATTGTATAGGTAGCTCACTGTATGCTCTCACATAGTACATGGGTTCCTTGCCAGCTGAACCAAAGGGTGATCTGTAATCAACCTCCAGGGCTATACCCAATTTCTTCACCATCTTAGTGGAGATGATGTTAAAACGTAGCACCACTATCCACTATGGCTCAAATGCGATGTTTGTTAACCAATATGTCAATGTAGGTACAATCAATATAAGAGTCATTGAGGCTTTTTAATGTGTTTATCCCATTCTCCTTGTCACTCTCCAAGGTTCAGAGCAAACTCTTGCAGACATTGGGGTATGCAGACTTAAGCTCCTCCAGCGGAAAAGCTACCTGGATTGACTTTAGGTTTGGGGTGTCATTGGAACATGGTGAGTGACAATTTTCCCTGGCATCCTGTAGCTAGGCTGCATATGACTTTGAGACTTCAGCCAGGGCGGCCTCTTCTTGCTTGACTTTACTTTGGGACCGTGTTGTCACAGCATAGAGGTTGTTGGCTACAACCATGTGGATTGCGTCTTCATGCAGCCCTTCAGGATATTGGTCTTTGGGGCCAGTTTTGATGGGAATGTTGAGGAATTTGGCAGAGGTAGAATTTCCCTCTTCTACTCCGCCTTTGCTTTTCCCTCACTTGTGCCAGCAGGGTGGGCTTGTACCACGTGCACCTTCTTGGTGTTGGATGGGCTTTTTTATTTCCAGTGCCCGGCAGTGTTGCAGGTGATGCAGTAGGGGCCCTTCACGTCAGGAGGATGTGCGGAGGTCTTAGCGGAGTCCTCCTTCTGAAAGTGTGGTTTCTCGTAGGCTGGCTTAGGCTGTTTGGACTCAGGGCAATTGGGAGGACCAAACGTCTTGGCATGGCTTTGGAGGCAGTCAACAATTTCTGACACGTCTTTGCCTTTGGCGTAGGCAGGGGCCATTGCTATATGGAGCTCTTTGTATGGGTAGGTGGCCTGCTTCATTGCGGCGCGGATATTGAAGGTGGAGACTGTACCAGAGCTGAGGAGTACCAGCGCATTGTGATAGAATTGTTCCACAAATTCCTGTAGGGTTTTGCCAGGAGAGAACTTTATTGCACCAAACTCAGACTTCCTGATGAAGAGGATGTCCTCCCCACCAAACTCTTCCAACACTGCCTGCTTAGCCTCTTGATATGTCCAGTCTGTTGTAGGCAGGCGTGGCATCACTAGATTGACGCTGGTTGGGTCCAGTGTGGTGATGAGTGTGGTCACCTTTTGGTGGTTGGTGGCGCCTCTCATGGTCATCTCAAACAGTCTTAGGAAGGAGTGCATGTTCCCTTGTTTGTCAAATTTAGGAAGGTTCAAGGGTTTGAACCGTTTGTTCACAGCTGTAGTCTTTGGAGGTTGGCGGGGGGAGGCGGTGGATTGCCTATCCGCTGTATAGCTACACCTAGCCCTAGGTGTTGCCTTTGGCGTGAAGGGTTCTCTTGAAGGAAGGGTTGTGAAGACCTTGGGAATCCCCCTATTTGGTGATTCCCCTTCCTCCTTGGAGGTATTGGCAGCATCTTACTAGTGATCTGTATGTGTTGAAGATAAAGTCTGATGGCTGCTCAAGATGCAGTTGCAGCCTTTTGTTGCCAGTAGCTGCATCTGGGCTTCCATCCTATCCAGGCAATTGTGGACATTGTTGTTTACCATCTGCCGGCTTTACTACGGAGCTCAGACTCTACAGTTGCAGTTGTTTTAGAAAGGCGTGAAATGGTGTCTCTCAGTGTCAGCTGTTCCGTTTATAGTGCCATGATAGTCTCATGTGCTCTGGCAAACTCCTCTTTGTATCCTTGGATTGTGCTCTCTAATGTTGCTATTATGCTCTCAAGTGTACAAATCTTTGCACTGTATGGGCAGGGTAGCGGCTTTGGTGTAGATGATTGGGACACCTTTGCTTGGTTGTCAACTTTAGTTTCCAGTCTCTGGAAATTGTCCAGAACGTACTTTTTGAATTGGTGGAGACGTGAGCCCAACTGCTCTACTTCTCTGTCTAGGGCAATAACGTTTTGATCCAATGTGGTCATGTTGTCTGCCATTCTAATGCTGAATTTGTCTGACTTGGCACAGAGCTTGTGAACGTCTTGCAGCCATGCTAGAGAGGCTCCATGTGCATCCATTGCTTTGTAGACCATGATTCTGAACTTTGTGTTCAGTATGTCAATCAGTTCATCAATCCAAGCATGTGCATTCCCCTCCCATGGACTGATTAGCCAAGACCACGGCACATATCTCCAAAAAGGAGGTGTTGGCTGTGGCCCATTGTTCAGCCCAGTTGCGGCAGCAGGAGAGCAGGGCGTCACCAAGGGAGGAAAGTTTGAGGTTCTGTAGGGCAGCAACAAGTTGGAGATGTTTTACTGAAGGCTGAACAAAACCAGCAAGGTATTCCACGGTGTGATCACCACTACCAAGGCGTTCCTGGAGAGCCTGGAACGTAGTGTTGCAGTAAAGCCAGTAAAGCTGCCAGCAGGATTCCTGGTCCTGTTAGTGAAAGAACAAGCTCAGATTCTGGTCTGAGCAATCTGAGGGACGGAGGAGGAATCCCTGAAGCAAGGTTTTGGCCAGCTCAACAATCTGCGTGCAATTGTATGAGCCAACCAAGGCAGGATCCTTGGGAACAGAGGGCAACAGGGCCACAACCAAAGGGACAGTTGCGGGGGGGGGGGTGAAAAACCACTGGGTTTCTCACGGAAAAGACAGGAGCACACTTGCTGTCAGACGTTTCCATCTTGTGCCCATGCTTGTTGATAAAGCTAGGCGGAGGCGGTGCCAGGGACAATTCCTGGCGGGCGGGGGCAGTTTCCTGGGGCATTGGCAGAGGCTTGATTTTGAGTGAGAACCAATGTTGAGCAATTTGTGATTTTGCTGGTATGTTCAAAGCTACAGATAGATGTTAGCCTTTTCAATGTACTCTACCTAATCCTATGCAAGAGCACTACAGACTACAATAGAATAGAACTTAGAAGATAATTACGTTTATTGATACTGGAGTACAATCTAGCCAGCAGCTGCAATCTATCCAGGTGTAACTATGAACTTGTTCTTGTCCTTTCAGGTGTCTATATC
Source organism: Entomophthora muscae (assembly GCA_014839935.2). NCBI lineage: Eukaryota > Fungi > Entomophthoromycota > Entomophthoromycetes > Entomophthorales > Entomophthoraceae > Entomophthora > Entomophthora muscae. Next base: position 17,695 of record QTSX02001516.1, on the reverse strand, counting down.
AATATATACTGCAATAACCCTTGTTCTTGTCCTTTCAGACAGTTCTCAGTGGCTACCTTTGCAATAGGTCTATCTTTTCTGGCTACGCCCATCCTGATTGGCTGTCCTTGGCACGTTATATGCTACTGGCCTTAGCAGGCGTCCATGGCACCTCAGCTACAGCCTACACTCTTCTTGAGCTAGCCTACTGTCATTTATCAATTGGCTGTATCTTAAACGCCTATTATTGCGCTGGGAAACTACGCCATATTTAGTTGGTGCTTAGAAATTGTCCCTGTTCAGCCCTCCTACATTGGAAGGTAGAATTCCAGTATTCCATTTACAGGGCTTAATCAGTGATCTTTTTCTGGTTAGAAAACCTTCTGCTTATTAATACAACAAGTTGAATTAAGGATTATACACTGTATAATAGCAGACTCAATCCATTAGTGACTCAGAGGATTATCTGCTGTGTAATACTGACCCAAACCAATAAGGAACCCAATTATACGCTGTGTAATACTGATCCAAACTTGGTATTTCTTAGCCACTTGTATATCACTTGTTTGATATGGACATATAAGTCCATCAGGCTGTGTTGAGCTGAGTTGATACATTGTCCAGTAGGGTAGAATAGGTGATATACAATTGATGATTTTGTGATTACACGCCATGTAATCAATGATATTCACTATATTGGCTAACGTTTATGCGGCGTATAATAAGTAGATCAATTATAATATAGCAAGCAATATACAGCATATGATCACATCACATTGGGACAATCAGTAATAATACAGCGTATAATTGTTACATCTATTATAATAAACTAGCAATTACACAGCGTATACTAACTGCACTTAATTAAGTGATAACAAAATGATAATACGGCTTATAATTGTTAAATCTATTATAATAAACTAGCAATTATACGGTGTATAACTGCCATATCTGTTAATATAATGATGACCAGTGATAATATGGTGTGTAACTGATTAAGATCTGCATGCAATGATTAACCTGATTATTTGTGGTCAATCAGCCTAATCTCACAGCAGCCATAACCTATTTTTGATCAACTGTTTGATTTAAATCCGTTAACTTGGTCAATTTTGATAAAGGTTTTCCGGCTTTTTGAGCTTTCTTGCTTAGACAGATAATAACCGGCATGATGGAACCTACCGTGACAATGGGATGGCGCTGAGGATTCCCTGTATGACACCACCATCAAATTGACCCTGGTGCAATACCTGACTAGTCTAAAATATGATGATGTCATGTTCATCTCCTATTAAAAGCTATTAATAGCTTTTGAAAATTTTGGTAAGCAAGGAAGAGCTGCCACTCAAAAAGAAAGGAAGAAGGTCAAGAAGGGGACGTTTATTGGTGCATTTCTGGCTGTTTCAGCCAAGGGTTTTGTCTATTATTTGAAAAACCCAGATTTCATTGATGGCTACTCATACAGCAACATCCTTGGTGGATTACTTGACTCCTGGGATAGCTTGAATTCCAAGTACTAGGTTTTCTTAAGCCACCAAATGGAGGGTAGCTCCACCGCCCTTGAGGCCATACAGCAATGTGGGCACCAGGCCTAAGTCTACCCTGCTGGGCATGCAGACATCCATCTGGCTGATGTCCTCTTCTTCAACATGGGATCCACAATACAGGAGCGCCGCCCTCAGGCTTTCAACGACCTCTATCTTGGGGTCCTTGATCATAATTTTCTTTTTTGCCGCCAAATAGTGGCTGACTTATTTGCACAAATGGTTTTCCAAGTGAACATGGGCAACCAATCACATAAGGATAAGCACCTTCCACCTTGGGCCACTGCCACCTACCAGCCCATCCAGCCAATGTCCAATGAGGAATACAATGAGTGTTATATGGCAGCCATCACGCAAAATCCTCCTGCCTCCACACCCGCCACCAACATCCCTCACCTGCAAGCCCAACCCACTCAATCCCAGACCCTCCCAGGCCAGCACCGCCTCTACGTCTTCCTTCCTGCATTATTTTGCCTCCTAGGCATCCCTTTTTTCTGCCCCAATAAACCCCCTGTTGTCAAATATTTTCTATTTATATTATCTTTTTTTGAATTTCAATTGTTCATGTTCTCTTTGTTTATAGTTGGTTTTATTCTTTATGTTCAGCTTATTTCTATAAAATCATATATTTACTATTCCATGTATCTAGATCCAGAACACAGTTATTTTTAGTACCCAGACACAGCCCCTTGTGAAAATATTAACAACAATTTGGTGATCTGCTAAATTTGAACTAGAAATTTATGTGCTGACTGTTTTTAGATAAAGTTGTTACTGATCCAAAGTCAAAACCTTAATGATAAACTTTAAGCCAATCAGGAGCTGAGTGATAAAGTGATTGTTGTGACATAAAGGGACATTCAATAATTCTTTGGTGTATATGCGCTAATTAATATGATTGGCTGGATGTTTTTCCATTGTACACCATTGCCGCTGTGGCAAGTTATTGATGGACTAGTGCCCAATCAGCTGCTGGGTTAGTACTAGTCCATCAACAACTTGCCACAGCGGCAATGGCGTACAATAGCAAAACATCCAGACAATCATATTAATTAGCGCACATACACCAAAGAATTATTGAATGACTCTTTATTTCACAACAATCACTTTATCACTCAGCTCCTGATTGGCTTAAAGTTTATCATTAAGGTTTTGAATTTGGATCAGTAACAATTTTTTCTAAAAACAGTTAACACATAATTTTCTAATTCAAATTTAGCTGATCACCAAATTGTTGTTTTTATATTCACAAGGGGCTGTGCAAAGTGCCAAAAATAATATGGCAATTAAGGAAACAATGCCAACACAAAGCAAACAACACATATTGAGATGAGCGTAAAACAAATACAAAAAGGGAAAAAAATGGGATAATGTAGTAGATGGGAAAACAAAAAGGGATAAACAAAGAGGCAACAGTATCAAAATAGGTCAGAACTTATTGGGGCAAAAGCTATAAAAACATATGTAATGGTTAGTAAAAAATCAATGAGAAAATTGGAGAAGCTTTTGAAGGATCTTGACTTGGCAATTGCCAAAATCAAAGAAATTGACCGCAAGGTTAAAGCCAAAGTGAAGTCTGCTGTCCTTGACGGAGACAAAATAGAAAAGGTGTCCACAAAGGCCCTAATGACAAAACTACCAGACACCCCTGAGAAGACCATTGAGTGTCTTCTCAACATCCAGAAGACACTGGTTGAGGGCCTGCAATTTAAGGCATACAATCTTTCTGCGCTGTCTGTTTGGGATGACAACCCAGAGATGTATGAACATCTCAAACCCGCCAAGCGTGCCAGGGCAGAGGATACTGAATTGCCAGTGCAATTGCTTGCGCCAAGAATGGCCAAGCCAGCCGAGGCTGAGGGAAAGGAAGAAACATGTGAAGGTAACATAAAAAATTAATAAAAATTTGTAAATACTTACCTGTTTTTTAGAGAACATAGACGGTAAACTCCGCCAAGTACTGGTCCCCTTTGTCCCTGCCACATTCTATGCCAACTACGCAGCTCATGTGGCCAAGCAGCTGTATCTGTCCCCCCTGACTTGCAGGAGCTGGAAGACTGCATCCATGGGTCCTTTCCAATGTTGCAGGAGGCATTGGCTGGGCTGACACATGGCAAGGGGGCATCCAAGTGGGCAGTTACTGCCTACAAGGATGCCCAACTGGTCTGCCTGGACCCGGTTAATCTCAGTGGAGGATACTGTGTAAACTCCATTGAGCTTGTTTGGGACGTCCTGGCAATGCTCCCATTCAAGGATGTACAGGAGATGGGCCCAGCCCATGTGGCTGCTTGCTTCTGCTACCCCTTGGAGCACACAATTTCTTACCTGCTGGACAACTTTGGGCGCGCAGTGGGAAAATTGGCTTTTGCAGACGCAACAGCCGTCAAGAAGACCAAAATCCTCCTTGCCAACTTTGGGTTGGCCTGGAGTGCCAACAAGACAGGGGTCCCTGCAGCCATGGAGCTGACCTTTTCAAAGACCAAGCATGATAAAAAGATCAGTGCATTTTTCAATAAATTATGCGAGTTTACGGAAGCCTTTGCTGGACAAAGGCTTCACTTGGTGGTTTATCTTGGGTATCTCTTCTACTTCAGAAGGGGCGTCAGCATGGAGGATCTTGACGGGGTCCTTCTAGAAATTGACAAGGCCAGGCTCACACTTAACGGGAAGAAGGTCCCCCCCTGGATATGACTCAGTGGATCACGTCATCCAGGACGCCCTGGTCCTGGCTGGTATCTACAGGTTTGCAGCCCCACCAGAAAAGCTGCTCCTCCGTTTGCACCTAACCCTACTCCCCTTCCCAGCAGGCGGAAGTTTTTTAATAAGGGTATATCCAATGTCCACGGTATGGCAGTGGAGGTTGTGCGCCACCTCCATTGCGGGGTGGATACATACAGAAGAACTTACTACAGGCGCTCTTAATAAATTCTCTCTTCCAAATAATTCAATTGCAATTTATATTATTTTTATTTTAATAAAATTTTCTAATTTGTATTTTAGCAAACAAGATTTGCAGAATATATCCCAGAGAAGGTCTTAATAAAAGCATTATAATATATTTCAATAAAATCTACTTCTGATTTGTACACATTACATTTAACCTTTTTTGATTATTATATTTATTTGCCAAAAGTGATATTAATGTGTTTGCGTAATCCAGTATCAAGTGTTTGGGATACCCTTAAATGACACAATAAAAAATGATTATAAATAAATTACTTACATCTATTGATGGTCCTTCTGAATGTGATTGTAGGCTGGAAAGCATCTAAATATAAAATGATAATTAATAAATCTTGAATAGTAAATTAGAGAATATAAAAAAATTGGACACACTAAGCCTTTAATTGATTGGCTGTTTGGCTAGGCACGCGGGGATGAACAAATCAGTGTGGCCATAGAATTTGGCCACAGTCTCAGCTGGGAGGATGTGGATCCTGGTCTGCAGCAAATTAAAGAGGTCCTCGGTCCCAGTTGGGGTTCCTTGCTTGACAACTTGCTTAAGCCACCCAAAGACTTCCTCAATGGGATTTAGGAAGGGAAAATAGGCTGGGAGGAAGAGAAGGCGCAAATTTGCTGTGGCCAATTGCTGGGGGCCCACAGCAATGCTGGTGTCAATTGATGGAAATTCTTCAAGAATGTCTGCCACTTTGTGGAGACCAACGTTGTCCAACACAATGGCATTGGTGAAGCCAGGGCTCGTGCGCCTCAGGTGCTCCTGGACCAATTGGAGAAATAAAAGAAAGGTCCTGCAGTTATGCAAACCCAATATCATTTGATAGAGCTTGACCCCCTTTGGACCAAGGAGAGCCACCATTGAATAGGCTGTGGCGCGGACTGCAGCACGCCAAGAATCCCGTCATTGGAGCCTTTGGGGACATAGCCATATGCATTGCACATAGACAAGGAAAATGATGGTTTGTCAATATAGTAAAAATTGACTGTCCCCTTGGCTTTGAGGGCAGTGTACGCCTCTGCATAGTTTTTCCGGATGTCAATGTTGGCTGGGCTGTTTCTGTTATAGGGAGATATCCTGAGCTTTTTCCAAGAAAATCTCATTCCCTTCACCAGATGGTAGTAAAAGGAAATTGAGGCCTCAATCCCAAAAGTAGATTTTTATGGCCTGTATATTTGCCAGTTCAAGATGACAATCCCGGTTTATCCACTGGTAGAATGCCCATTTGTGCTCCTTGATGAGCATGATAGAAACACACAAGGATTTCTCCGCGGCAAGGACTTGACCTGTGTTAATGAACTTGTTGAAGGTCTTGCTGGCGTACTTAGGATCCACTCCAACAATGGCCCCGGCTGCCTTGTAGTCACCAGATTCACGCATTAGCTTGAGCAGGATGATGTGTTTGATATCTGGGATGTGCTTCTAAGCGGGCTTAGTAGGCTCAGATGAACTGGGATCCTGATAGGTGACAGGCTTGTAAGGCATAGACACCTTGTTGTAGAACGCAGCAACTTTCTTGAGCACTAACTGTCCCTCATTGATTTGATAGAACCTGGGCTCCTTGTCATCCTCCTAATTGCCATCACTGATGTAGGGCTTGTAGCTAGTATCAAGTACAGGCTTCACCTTCTCCAGCATGGTTGACAGGACCAACTCTTGCCAGTACACAACGTCAAACACATATGAAGTAAGTTCTACCTCCTGGTTTCTAACTTTCTTTGTAGTGGTGATCTTGGTTGGCTTCCAGGTCAGCTTGGGGACCTGAGGGTTTATGCTCTGCACCTTAGCAGCTTGTGCTCCTTGAACCAGCTGTTTCAGTGCAGCATCACTATGGAACTCTCCTCTCCTGTCTCCTTCTTGATTAGGCACTTGGGTTGCACTAACTCTATTCTTTGACCTGTGGGGGCAACCGCAACCACAGCACACAACAGGTGCATTGGTACTCTGTTGTTGTGTTCCTTGCATTTTAAAATTTAATAAAATATTAAATAAACTTCAATTAAGTTACTCCCTAATTTTATTTTTTGCTTTTATCTGAATATGGATATTTAATTAGAGCGTTCCCCTTCCAATATCCCAATTATAGATTTTTTTCTTAATTAGTTGTTTTGGTTTTACAATGCCCATTTTAGGATACCTGAGATAATTTCCACCCATTTCCCCAGATTTTACTGCCAAATTCAAACACCCAACACAATATTTTTAAAATTTATATTTCAGATCTTGTGTCTTATTTTAGGTACCTTGGTATCATTTATGATTACAATCCATTGCACACATTGTGTGAGTGATTTTTTTATGTAGTGAGTTGCTATTGTGTTTTGTTTTTGGTTTGAGTTTTGACTCACCTTGCTTGGGTGTATTTTGTCACCAATTCACATAGTAAACATATGTACACCAAAAGTCAACTCACACCATTTGTTTTTGAATCAATGTATTTTGGATTGTATTTTGAATGACTTTGCTTTGCTGTGAGCCCTTTGTTGCTGTGTTGACTCATTTTGCCCATTAACGCCAATAAACCCTGTTAACAGAGTGTATATTTTAACCTGAGAGTTGGATCTTGTTTAAATCTGAAATCATTTTGTCTAAATCTGAGGTATTTTTGGTTGTTTCCATAGCTTTTAAAACTACTGTACAGGCGTAAGAGTGTGTCTGCCATGGCAAGCTCTGGGTCCAGGTTTGTTCTGGATGTTCATGTTGAACTTTCAAGGAATTACATTCAGTGTGCTTGGTGTCTGGATAGGTTGGCCTGGATATTAACTTAGATTAGAGACTTATGGTTGGTCAGAGTAGTAAATTCTTCCTGGTGCTCGAGGTAAAAGCACTATTTCACTAGACAATGAACAATGGCCAGTAGTTCCTTATCATGGATAGAGGCATTCATCATCTGTTGGCTTGTGTGATTCATAGACTATTAGTAGAAGGTTGTCATTATCTGTTTTAATTTGAAATCTTGCTTTAGTGGAGGCATCTGAAACATTCTTTTCCATTTGGTAATTTCTGTCTTATTTTGGGTATTGAAGGATAGGAGCAGACATCAGCTTTTCCTTCAGGCAGCAGAAACAGAGGTCACGCTGCAGAGTCCACATAAATTTAGACTTGATGCCTGTTATTGATGACAGGGAGGCCATCAGGACGCTGCAGTCTAGTATGAACCGTTGGACATAGGCAATTATCCCTAGTGTCAAAACTGCAGGCTCAACCCGCCAGCAAGGTTTTAACCAAGCAGGTTTGTGACCCGCAATCCAATTACCCGGGCACCCAAAGCCAGACTAGGAAGTCAACTCAAATTACCAAATCCTTTAACATGAACAGATGATGATCCTTCACGGTGGATACCTCAATTTGGCACTTGAATCATTATCAGTATCAAGCCAACCCCTCTTCCATCCAGCTGTGTGATCACCAATCATGTTCCTGCTATCCATTGATTCACAATAGCTATATAATCACTATCTTGCAATAAAGATTATTATCTATATTCTAAATATTTTTCCCCGTGTAACTCTGCTAAAACAGCACAGTAACAACATTGGTAGCACAGGTAGGTTCTCCATCCTACCTTATCTTGAAAAATTTTCCTGTTGCCCGCACACGCGGCGGCCAACAAATCCTTGACAGAATTATGTCTGGCCTCCTGCCTGACTGGACTCTGTATACTCCTGGTACCAAGATACCTGATGGTTTTGTCCTCTACCAAAACATGGTGATCCTGCTACCCGCCTTCAATGCCCTATCTGCCCAAGGGTTCTTTCAGGCACCTCCCACAATGCTGCAACCAGCTGACAAAACCACCATGTCCGCCTATGTAGCACAAAGACTTTGCAGCGCCGCCTTGGAATCCTTTGCAGGGGCCAACAACAACAATGCTGCCAAATGGATCCAATCCGCCCAAAGCAAGCTGGCTCAGATGGAATGCCCACAGCAATTTTGGATCACAGAGATTTCCATTCACTCTGACCCACAACGCTGGCACCTGGTGCAACAAGTGGCACAAAGAGCACACTGAAAAGAACTGGGACACCTTCAAACAGGACTTCTTGGCGAGATTTGTGCTTAAGGATATGGCGCTCATGATCATACGCCAAGTAAAAAACCTGACCCAGACAGGCACCGTTAAAGAACTCACCCGCGCCTACAAGAAACTCTGTCTCTGTGCCCCATCCAACATGGCCTTTGACACCCCAGCAACACACCTCATGTACTATGACGCCCTCAAGTTGCACGTGATGAGACATATGAACCTGGACCAGGTAACCAACCTGCAAAGCCTGTACCATGAAGCAGAAAAAGCGGAACAAACATCCAAAGCCCTTCACAAGGCACAGACTGGGAAACAAGAAAGGCCCAAGGACTCCCATCCAAGTGGGCGCTCCTCTTGACCACCTCCTGGAGGCAACGGCAACAACCACAAACCCACGGGTTCAAATGAGAATGGGAATGGAAATAACGGCCAGTCAAATTGTACCCATTTCCGTGTCACCACCACCCAAGGCAACCAAGATGAGGGAAAAGCCTGGGGCAGCACTAAGCGAGCCAAGCTCTCCCCACGCAACTCCTGACTTGCCCAACAATGAATACCAACCTGAGGACGTGGACCAATGTCCAATGATCCAAGTACCCTTGGAAGACCCAGTACTATACACCATTGCCAGACATCCCAATAAATTGATGTCTTACCCTTTCTGTTTTTGCAGTTACACAGGCTCAGCACTCCTGGACTTGGGAGCAGATCAAACTTTAGTCAACAGCAGCTTTGTGGATAAATTCAGGCTGGCCACTAATCCTTTGCGGATTAAAAACGTGGTCCTGGCTGATGAACACCACATTGCTGTGACAAAGGAAACTGCCCCCTTCTCTGTCATGCTTGAGAACCTCCACTCCACCATCCAAGGTCCTGTCATTGACTTCCCTAAGTTTGACATTGTACTGGGACTGAACTGGTTACAGGAAAACAACCCCCACGTGGACTAGGCAACCTCAGTGTTGACCATCAAGCGTGAAGGTATCAACCACCAGATCTACCCGGACTCTGTAGACCAACTCAATCAGTGGCAGGGGGTACTTGTTCTTAACTGTCACCTCATTTAGGACGCAGTAGTCTGTGACTAGGGAAAGGAACCTGTCCTTCTTGGCTACAAAGAAGACCGCCGCCCCGTATGGAGAGAGCGAGGGGCAAATAAAGCCCTTATCAAGCGCGTCCACAAGGTGCTAGCAGAGGGTTTCATCTTCTTTTGGTGTGAGGTGGTATAATGGTTGTGCCTTGGGTAAGGACCCTTGAAGTTGTACAGCGTTCTGGATATCCTGGGGAGGAGGTAGTTGTTCAAGTGTATCACTGAATACATCCTTGTACTCCTTGAGGAGTGCCGCAAGCGCTGGTGATGGTGATGATGACAAGGGAGGAACCGCTGGTGTTTCAGCACGGATAACTTTGACTGAACATTGGTTGAAGTCTAGTTTTCCCCCTTGAAATTGTATGAGCCTGTCTCTGTTATTCTGACAAACACGGTATTTTGAAGTAACTTGCTCATTTCCATAGGGTAAATCTGAAACCCCACCCCCATTTTGGTTGAGGGTGATGACAGAGGTATCCCAGTCAATGTAGGGGCAGTTGTGTTGTAGCCAGTTGAGATCAGCAATCACGCTGTGGCTGAGCCCGACCATCATTGGTCCAGAGAGCTTACCTGGATGTTCCCCATTCTCACAGAGAAGGGTACCGTCTTGTGGGTGATGGCCACTCTGCAGGAGTCAGCTACTTGTACGGCCTTGAATCTGCTGGGTACTTGGTCTAATTGTTGAGAGTCGGCAAACACCTGGTCCACCATAGTGTGGTTGGCCCTGGTATCTACCAGTAATTTGTGGGTGTTCCCATGGAAACGGAAGGAATAGGACAAGTGTGTTACTTTATTTGAGGAGTAGCTTGCTTGTAATCCAGGGTCGTCACTGTGGACTTGGAAGACGTCCAGGGTTTTGACTTTGTGAACGTTGTAGTCACAGGGATTCTTGGCAAGGAGGAATTGAGAGGATGGGTCAGGTGGGGTTGTAAGGCCTCTTGTCATTATAACCCCCAGGCTTTTCCTGGGTCCTCAATCTGTGCTAGCTGGAGCTCTCCCTTGCGGGGGCGTTTGGTCCCATTTTCCTGTTGACATGGTTGGCAACAGCCTACTTGACTATGGCCATTGCCTGATGTTGTATGTGGTTGGGGTGGAGTGTCACTGGTACAGCAGAAGCCCATTGAGGCCTGGTTGTTAGCCTCCACAATGGCTTTATAGAAGTCATCAATGGAGGTACAGCAACCTACAGGGACCCACTTGCAGATATGGGGTTTTAACCCATTAACAATGAGATTGAGTAACATTGCATTTCTGTCAGTCACAGCTTCTGGGGCGGCGGCAAGGGCTTGTTGCCAGGCGGCAAGGTACTCAGGGACAGAACCAGTTTGCTTGATTGCTAGAAGAGGAGTTCCCACGACAATGGGAGAGAAGGTTTCACTGTAACAGGACTTAGTGGCGTCTTTAAATGCCACCCAGGTAACATCAAGTTCCTGGCTGGCCCAGTTGGTGAACCACACAGCGGCGGGCCCCGTGAGGCGTCCAGACGCAGTGGCAACCCACATGGGCTCAGGAACCTGGCAGATGTAAAGGCAGGTTTCAGTGGACTGGAGACAACTGACAATGTTGGCCCCCTTGACGCCACCAGCAAAGAATTCTAACTGAAGGTTGAGCATGCATTGGGACAGGTCTGACTGGGGCAGGGTGACGCTGGCGTCATGCTGCCCAAGGCGGAGCCAATTGTACACGCTGGTGAGAACTAACTGGTCTTGATAGATGACATACCCTTTGGGGATGTCCCCCTTGGGGATTGGCAGGAAGGTCTCTTGTTGGGGAGTAGCTATACGGCCTGTACTCCATCCTTTCTTGGGGGAATTTTGTTTTAGGTAGGTCAATAACCTACCGCTGCTACCACTGTTGCAACTGAACCAATGAGAGTTCAGTACTTGGAATTGGGGAAGACAACAGTCCAATAGAAAGGACAGAATAATAAGAATAAGGTATTGTTTATTGTAGAATATTTGGATTAATATACTATATGGGGAATGCCACAGGGGGTGGCATAGTGGGAAGTTCCATGTAAGGTTTGGAGCCAAGGAACAACTTGTGCGAGAATCAGCAAGTTGAATTAGCAACGCTCCTAATTAGGATGAAGTACCCGCCATTTGATGTTGCCATCAGATTAAATCATAACGTTAGATACGTCAAGGGGTGTCTCATTGAGCGCCCCCTGTGTATTGTAAGATGTGTTAGCAGGCAAGGCTGGAAACTTGGCTGCAACAGAATCAATGGCAACTTTGACAATAACTAAAGCTAATCTCTTAAAGACGGGGCAAACAGCTCCAGATGAGCCAACATTTTTTGGGAAGACTTTCTTTAATTTGAGTGAAAATAAGCTATCTAGAAAATTGTTTCTAGAGTGGGATAGGTGAAGTCTTAAGGTGATTCAGGATAGGGGTGGGAGGATTTTGTAACATCTGATTGTTTGGTGAGAATATTTTCAGCAGTGAGAGGGCCTGCATTGGAATTTGAGTAATGTTGTCAGATTTTGAAAGTTTTGGCAACCAAAATGTCAAGCGCTGCCATCCCCAAATAATGTATAACATGTGATTTTCTTGTCATAATTATTTGGGTAAAAATATGGTAAGTCCATATTTTTCAGGGCTATTTGAGCAACCCCAGCTTTCACCCATTTTTTGTCAATGACAGAATTTAAATTGTCTATTTCTCTCAAGGGTCTGGTGGTAGTTCTTTGCTGGCTTCTGGTCTTACAGGGTTGCACTATTCCTTCCATTTGGTTTTCTACTTTAACATCTTTTATACCAATTCTAAATTTGATTATACAATTCCAAGTCCCTCAATTCATGTAAAAACCTGTTTTTCAAATGAATGAAGATCTCTACTTGTTTACTTTTTATCACTATCTAGTGAACTAATCTCAATGCTTGAACATATTTCTGTAAACCTGAGACAAAAGGTTTTGAGCTGAGATATAATTTTTACCATTTAAAAATGCAATAATGGCCTTTCAACACATTTTCATTTAACTATCCCTGCTCCCTCTCAAACTTTAAACACTAAGTGTGACAGTCCACATGTTTGGTGTTTGCAGGCGGGGCTTATGTTGGCCAAGTAGAAGTTTAGTGACTTTTGTTGAAGAAGTAGCTGTAGGACTGGTCTGAGCTGTTGGATGAATGAAAAGAGTTGAAGGACCAGAAGATCATGATGAAGAGCTAGCTGAAGGACCAGAATATGATGGTGAAGGACTGGTGTTCCGGAGAAATGAGCCAATATTTTGCCAAATTGATTTGCCAAAGTGGGAAAATGTGGAATGTTTTGCCTTGGTTTAGTAGTAAAATCAAGAAGGAATGTGGATAGAAGTGTGGGTAAGATATTTATTTATTAATTTACTAGGATAGATGAAGGTATGTTGCTATGAGAGCTGGATACAAAGTTATTTTGGTGGGATGTTTTCCTTGGATTTTACTATATTTGTAAATATATGGGGAAAACGTTGAAGAGGTTCAGAAAGAACATTTTAAATATTATTATAATATTTAAATGGGTTTAGGTTGAATGCAGGAAAGACTGGTGCCAGAATAATGGACCAGTTAACGCTTTGGTGTGCAAAGAGTTGTTGCTTTGAGCAGTTTGAGCTGTGGAAATTATTTTCCTAGTTGGATCCCAGTGGAACTTCGGAAATAGTCTATTTCTGCGCTCTGCATTCATTGGTTGAGTTCTGGCAGGTTTCCTGATGAAAATGATTGGTTGGAAGCCAAAAGCTTAAAGTATAAGCGAGGAAATAGTGAATTAATACTTTAAGCTTTTGAGAAAGTAAGTATGTAAGCTTAAGTTATTATAGAAAAAAATGAGCAGCAATGGTTTAATCTTCTGAAGAAAGCCATTTTGAAGGCAGGACCATTGGGAAAAGGACACTATAAAAAGGGGGCTGACTGGAAAGTTATGGGTCTTTTTTGAGGTCTTTCCTGGGTCTTTTGAGTTTCTGCTGAGAGGTTTTTGGAAGCCTTTTGATCACCAGCAGGAGCTTGGTTGGACTGATACAAGTTAAATACCAAGGCCACTAAAGATATACAGAGAGCTGAAGCCCAAGATAACGTAGCAGGAGCCCAAGAATAAGGAGCTGGATCCTAAGCGCGGCGCAGGAGTCTGATTCTAAGGCGCAGAAGTCTAAGTTTAAGGAGCAGAAGCCCAAGTCTAAAGAGCAGAAGTCTAAGACTAAGGTGCAGGAGTCCAAGACCAAGTACAAGGAGTCCAAGATATTGTTGGAGGACTCTAAGTATTTGCAAACTCATATTGTTCCCCTGACCCCCTGGGTCATATATCAGAAGGTTTCTAATGGTATCTTCCTTCTGAGAGTGAATAAAAGCCCATTTTGACCCCTATACATATTTCTGAGATATATTTTCCCTTACTAGAGAATGACATCCTCTTCCAGCCAGTCCCTGGCTATGACCCAGGATACACTTTGGGGACTGGTGGACAGAAACCCCACACTAAGTGTATAAATTCTCCTATTCTCTCTCCACTTTCATATTCCAACATTCTCCCTCTTGGCTCCTCAAATAAATCTGGTTTATTCAAATCTCTTTGATCAACTTCTATCTTGCTTTCTTGTCTTGTCTTTTCCTTTCTGGATAATCCTAAGTTACTTGATGATGGTCTTAAGGCTGGATCTCTTGGTGGCCTTGCTCTGATCAATAATCCAGCTCCCAGCCCTGACAGAAAGATAGTCTGGGCGTTTGACATACCCTGTGGCATTCTGGTTGGTTAGAACAACCCTTGGTCAGTGATAATGGCACATTTTTCTTGATCAACGGGAGGCAGGCTAATATGGCATTTTCACTGATAAGGTATATTGCAATAAATTTTTTTCTTTTCTCAAGCATTTCTGAGTGTCATCAATGCAAGGGAGAGGGTATGAGTCCTTTTTGGTCACCAAATTCATACATTGATAGTCAATTACCACACTTTTACTGACATCTTTCTTTTTGAAAATCAGCATGGGGGATGCCCAGTGACTCTTAATGAGGACTAGCAGGCCAGATCTCAACATCTTCTGAAGCTCCTTGTCAGCCTCAGCATGATTGGCCTGGCTTCAATATGTTGGTCTGTAACAGATGAGTGGGCTTCCTTGTGTGTTTATGTGAAGAGCAATGTCAACTGACTTTCCAAGGTTATAGTTGTCCTTAATAAACACAACCTTGTGCTGAGAGAAAAAAGTCCATGGCTAGGTCTTTTTGCTCCTCTGAGAGACCAGATAGAAAGTTAAAACTTATAAATTATAGGGGAATAGGTTGGTTATAGGGTAGAACCAACTTTGAAAAGTCTACAAAGGGGGGCAGTCTCTTGTAAGTTGGCATGTTTTCTAACCATATATAATCCAGTAGTTGATATTTAGGGACAATCACTGATAACTGACTCATATTGGACAGCAGTACAAGAATCTCTTTTTCATTGGTCATGATAATTCTTGGGACAAACCAGGGTTTCAACCTGGAGGCATTAGGAATACCAAAGATCTCTCCATTTGTGCCAGTAAGGAGGGCCAGAAAGAGTGTCAGGGCCCAAAATAGACCTGAAAAGGAACTAAATAGCATCAGGTCCAAGTAATGTGAATTTGCAATCACACAATTACCTAATTGGGTTAGAGAATTAGGTTTTGGTAATTCACACCCCAATTTTTCAAAAGCCAAAATTAATGCCCTGGGGACGCTTGCACCTGAAGGCACCCACAAAAGCAGTCTTTACCTTTAAAAATGTTTCCCATTGACTAAACCCCTCATAAGTTAAAATTTTTGGCACCTAAAAGCCCTATTAAAGACCACAAGGTTTGTCCCAGGAGCTAGGACCTAAAAATAGTGTGTTGTTGCCCCTGGTCTACCAACCAGATGATAACAGTGCCAGAAAAACGGTGGCATGTGACCAGCCAGTCAAACAAGATGTATTGCTAAACCAAAATCCAACTTTCCAGAAGTATAAATCTGGGAAAGTTGGAAATTACTTCCATGTTGACATCACACAATAAACATCTGCTGGCTAATGCAATCTGAGAATTTTTACTTTTCAGGAGTTTATTACATTATCACAAATCTCATAATTTTGGTGCTATCTAATAGAGTGTACCTGCAGATTTAATACTAGAACTTGGAGACAAACCAACTTCTTGCTGCCTCTAATCAACTGATGTTTGACCATGTTTATTTCCCCATAGTACTGGATCAGGAGCTAGTTCCTGCTCCTGTGCCTTCTCTCTCCTTCCCAGGTGCATCTCTGCTTTGTCAACTTGCTCTGCCAAGCCAGCCCATGAATGCCGCTAGAGAAGAACTTCCCCTCATCAACACCATCCCGTCCTACAATTACAGAAAACTTGGGTTTGCCTATCTAATCATGGTGGTGCTTGCTAGCAAGTGATTCCCCACATGGAGTATGGTTTCCTTGGGCCACTGGTGCCAGCTACATTATGAGGATACCCCCTGTTATCTACTGGGCCTTTCAGGCTATACCCTTCCCTTTGATAGAAGGCTCCCCTGAAGTCAACCCAGGCCATGAAAAAGAGCCCTGTGTTGTGTATCACTTGTGACCCAGGAGGATAAGTCACATTAAAAGATGCTTACACTAGGATGCCTTTTGTTTCTCTTATTGATAGGGGTAGCACATTAGCCTTCTTGCTGCATAAGATGTATGCTACTGACATCTCTTCATCTGTATATTTCAGTTCAATGTAGTGTCAGACAAAGTAGGAAAGGATCAGAAGGCCGGTTGCCATGGTATAATATGGGAATAGAGCAACCCAGTATCATAAATTTATGGTCATTGTGATTGATCACAGTACTATATCAAACCATAAAAATAGTTATAATGAGGATGTTGTAACTATTGTTCTCTAGGACTATGGCAGAGGCAGTCACCATGAGATTGCCAAAGCAAAGGGGAAGAGAGGAGTAGGCACCTTTGGCCCAAGTTATCTGAAGTTCAGCAGTTCCAACCCCTTGTGGTATGCTAGGTCTGGTGCTAGCTTCAACTTTTGATCAGGCGTGAAGAGATGATATTTCCTGGGGTCCCAGAGTTAAGGATGGCCTGTACATGAGTTTTGTTTACTACCAGGTTGATGTAGATGCAATCCTGGCACTCCTCACTGGTTTCCACAATCTTGGAAGCTTGGTGTACACTTAGCCCTTTGAATTTCTCTAGGATGGTAGTCATGGCAGCTCCAACATCCAGGCTTGCTTTCTTGAGAGATTACAAGGAGCAGAGACGCTCACAGTGTACAGTAACTTGTCCAAGAATTTTTTACTGAAATACTCATAAGTGAATTCAATCCCAGGCTGAGCCTGTCACGGTAAATTCCATAATGCCAGGAATTATTTGGCCAAGTAGGAAGGCTCAAAAAGCTAGAAAATCTTTAATAAAATTGACAATTTAACATACTTGAATCAAACAGTTGATCAAAAATGGGTTACAGCTGATCCAGTTCACCAGTTAAATATGATTCCCCCCTGTAGCTGACATTGATAAATCAACGCAATTTGAGGATCACCTGATATGTTCTTATTTATCATCATGGTCATCAGAAGTTGGTCACTCATGGGCTCTTTGCAAACTGGACCAGATACTTACTTGAAAATGTGAAAGGAATAGGAGCCCAGGATCCAGGCAGTTTTGATTAGTCAAATTTTGATATATATTGAATAATTTTCACTGTTTCAACTCTTAAGAGTTGAGTCCTCCCAAAGATTTTACTCAATAAAATCAAATATTCCTTGGTCTAAATTTTATTTCAAATTCATCCTGTAGTTGGCCTTTTGCACTACATTCCCTATAATTTAATTCTTAGCCAAATATTACTGGAAGATGGGGTCCTGTTGTTGGCACTTTGTTGCCATCTCCTCCTAATGTTAATCAAATGCCTGCCAATCTCAGAGTTGTACCTCCTACCATTGAAACTGAAACTCTGGTTCTATCTCAATGTCCTGGATTTTATGATGAAGACACTCTGATTCTCTTGCAGGCCATTTATCTTGGGCTCTTTTGTTTGGGAATAATCATTTTTCTTAACCCTAGTATCTGATTTGGAAATTTCATAAAACAGTATTTGAAGCTGTGTTGGTGGTTAATCATTAACTACATGTGGATTTGGGTGG